>BIMT01000064.1:0-96994 GCA_005406065.1 Metschnikowia sp. JCM 33374
TGTACATCGACCATTTGTTGATGGCCCGTCACGCCGACTTCAACGAGTATCAGCTTATGAGCAGAAATATTCAACATCGAAAGAAATACTAAGAATCATCCTTCTTTTCGCGTCAGCGGGTTGTTTGTAACAGGTACAGGGTTTAAACTGACTATTTCTAAAGTCTCTAATTATTTCTTTGTTAGGAAAAAGGTCATTTTGTGCTCATTTTGGGTGAATGTTATTCAACCACCCTAGTGCGCATTGGATTCAAATTTTCAAGTGTTCAAACATCAAATTTCTATTATAGAGGGGGTTGACTGAAAGTGCCACTCTCGATGCGGGCCACTCCGCATAAGAAACCCAGACACCAAGTGTTTGACCTGTACACAGACGTCAGTATACAGTCAGCCCATTTGCAGCTTTTTCAGATCAAATAAACTCCACTCAAAGAGGTGTGAATTTTACTTCCACTAACGCAAAATAAACACTTATTGGATTTTAAAATTCTCATTATCGAGATTAGTTTTCAAATCAGAAAAATTTAAATGATATGTCATTGTTGAGTTTCCAAATTAAGCAGAGAATCGCTGGAAAAGGTTTTTTCCTGAACCGATATCGTGCGATGGTGAGTACCTTTTAACTGTTAAACAAGCACAAAAAAGCAAAAAATATTCCAATCATTTTATCACGAAACGGGGGGTTTATCAATCATATCTACTACCAAGCTCATTTGAAAACATTCACCGACAGGAACATTAAAAGCAGCTTTTAAGAGCGGTTCTGAGCCAACTGATTCTGAGCGAGTGATCAAGAATATCGGTCTCCAGTATCCCACAGTATCGTTTCGAAAATCAAAAGCTTCACAGAAACAGAAAAAGAAACAGAAACAGAAACAGATAGCTTCAATGGGCAGACACTTACTCTGGAATAATTTTTCTTAGAGAAAGCAGTGAAAAGTGCTTAAAACAAGTCTTATGACGTTGAAAGGGCAGGGGCTATATATCGGCGCCCTGGCACGCCAGTCGAAGAGGTAACTACAATAGCCTGTGAAGGCATTTTGGCATTAAAAGAGTCAGAAGAGAAAGAAAAATATGTTCAAGGAAGACGAACAAGCCAAAATAAGAAGCAAAAAGAGGACTCAATACTGAGGGTGGCCTCAATGTTTCAGTTTCATGTCGAAAGGAACACGATGAAGCATCTCAAAAACCGATAAAAGGAGTTGCGCGAGACAAAAGTTTAGTGAAAAAGAGAAAAGCTAATCTTGTCCCCAGTGGCTTCTTCTCATATAGTGGAGGAGACTTTAATGGACCCAACGATAACCCAGGATTCTTTCATTCTGTTGGTGTTAAGCAGCTCCGAAATTTCTGGTGACGAGATCTAGCTGGAAACACCACGCAGACGAGGCCTAGATTCTAAAAACTTTCAATATTTTCAGCATCAAATTTTTTTTGACTTTTTTATTTATTGTATTTTAATTTTATTTAATTTAATTCTGATATATAAACCAAAATAAATACTTGCTGATTCTCTCGTGAGAGTGGTTCAGCGATTACAGCTAAGGAATGGATACTGTATACCGATGTCTGTGTACAGGTCAAGCACTTGGTGTCTGGGTTTCTTATGCGGAGTGGCCCGCACCGAGCGTGGCACTTTCAGTCAACCCCCTCTATATATGGTTATATACGCTTCACCTGCCTCTATTATATCCACTAATGTTTTTTTATTATTCTACGAATCGAGAAAATCACCCGAATTCTCCGTACTGGATATCCTATCTATCTGGATAAATCTTTGCGTTTTTACTATCTGGATAAATCTTTGCGTTTTTACTATCTTGATAAATCTTTGCGTTTTTACTATCTTGATAAATCTTCGCGTTGTTAATGTATCCCCTTAGAAAGGTTTTACTGTAGGATATCGGACCCTGTCAGTGTGTATACAGTGGCGGCTCCAGCGTGATGCGGTGGTGGAAGATTTTCACAGACAACCATGCATTGATTTTCTTTTTGTGTGGACTGCCATTCTCGTGACCAGTCCGTAGTGTTAAATCTACTAAACTCTGCAGTTAACCTAACGCATCACAAGTCAAATGCCGTATGCATTAGTGGCCAAATTTACGAGTTTGACCACCGCCGCCTTGGAAGACACCGCCGCCTTGGAAGACACCGCCGCCATGGAACGAAATGGCCTTGCTGGAATCCGTCAGCACGGCGGCATGGAAAAGCCGGAATCGAAGGACGCGGCAGACACCCATTACAAGGTGATCATGTTGTTGATCTCAAAATGGAAGGGCCAAACGGTCAAAGGCCTCAAGGTGATTACACAGGCAGTGAGGGACTTTCAGCGGCTGTACAGGCACCTTGACTCCATGTACCAAGTGTCAGGAATGTTGATGCAGTTGCTTACCGCGTACCCGGAAGCCGGGGCCCAACTTATTACCCAGTGGTTCAACAAAAATTATCAGGATGCAACAGCGGCGGACCCTTTGGATATAGCCAGTGCTTTCGGCACCGACATGGTGCCTCAACTATGCGCTTACAGGTTGGTCCGCGCCGATACGGGCATTCATGCCACCACCCACGCGCAAAAGCGCAAAAGTACTTGGACAGATTGAAAGGAAAGGATTGCCATGCCGATTTCTGGGAATTGCCAAGGGAAAGTCACATCGCACGAACACCTGCAAATGTCTCCCATGCGACAAGGCCACGATGGAAGAATGGGCCTCCACCGCCGCTGGAGCAACTTGCAGAGAAAGTGGCGCAGCTTATCCAACAAAACCCCGAAATGTGCCCGAATTGTTTTAGCCCACACCAGCTCGTGAACTGTCGTAATATCAAACCGGACCCCCGCGATAACATTGCGGCGTATTTCTGTGTGGAGTATTCCGACAAGACTCACTCCAAATCGTATCCGCATTTGGCGAGACACGCCGAGCGCTTCAAGAAGAGGTGACCGACCAGAGGCTTACATCCGAATTAGGACAAAGACAGTAAACTAATCAGACTGTACGGTCCCAAACGCACTGCAGGATGGCGGACCCGACCGCTTCGATATCAACGGAACCAGGTGTCTCGTGGTGGACACACCAAAAGATTTGCCCACCTTCAGAGCTTTACCCTCGATATTGGCGCAGACGCGTCATCAATATCCCACCTACGCAAATTCTCGGACCTACCTCACAGATAGCGGGGCAAGCATAAAGGATTTCCGCAGGCTGGGAGACCACACCCTTTTGCGATCCCTCGGAAGTGTTTTCGTACCCGCCCAAAGGCTGCAGACTAACCCATCGATCTGTCTTATTTCCATACCAAAAGGCTTTGCTTATTATCCACTCATTCTTTGAATTTGGTGGGTAACCGTGTGATCCTGTCACTTTAATGAATGCCTCGACATCAAGAGCATGTTCGTGGTACATTGTACTCGCCCCAAGAATAAGTATTCCAATCTCATGAAAAACATGTCATAAAAAACATGTCATAAAAAACATGTCATAAAAAACATGTCATAAAAAACATGACAGCGTAGTAAGGGTCAAAGCTGAGTTTTACAAGGAATCTTCCCACATAAAGACCACTCTCCCTACTGCCTGACTACAAGTATAGCCACGTATTCAACCGGCCTGGTCTCATCTGGTCTCAGACAGCAGTGTTGTTAGCCGTGGCTACTTTGGCTACTTTGGCTACTGTTTCGCTACTTTTCTAATACTTGCCCGAATTTCGCGGGTATATTTATTTGTAGTAAGTAGCGATGGTATTTTGGAGGTATTTCACAATACTTTTATCGATCCTTCGTACTTTTATGCGGGGAAATTTCGACCACGACGGGTAAGAGTGGTAGGCCACCAATGTTTATGAACTTACTGCACCTTGCATAGTGCCAGGTGAGCAGACATGTGGTGTTATAGTCCATCCTTGGTTCGGTTTTTCTTAGCATCCTGAAAGTAACACTTAAGTCTCAGCTTGACTTTAGAGACTTATTTTGATAAGAAATGTATGAGGGTTTTGTAGCCCGACAAGAATCTACCATCTTGGGTCTTCCTCGTCGTCTAAGAGGTAGATTTTCCCAACGTGTTGTGAAAACCCGATCCTTCTTCATCATACGAGTGAAATGCCAGAATCGTTTCAGAAACCTCGCCCATAGCGGCATAGTCCTCCCAAGGATCGAACTTATATTATTTTCAGCGGGCCAAAAACGGTCATGGCATTCCACAACCAGCTGGACTGTTTTGCGTTGGTTTTCCGTTTGTTTTCGGCTATTGATGCTAGGCACCGGAAAGATCATTTCGGTTCCCTGCGTTTGTTTTCACCAGCCTACGAGGAAAAAAAGGAGCGATTGCAGAGAAACCCAAGTAGTATTTATTTCTACTTACGCTACTTTTCAACAATACTGATCTAGACTGGTTATCACAGTGGTTATAAGAATACCCCGCTACAATCATTAGGCAAGGCTGCGAATGGGTCCATTACCAAGGCAAGAAAAAGCCAGGGCGAGAATCCATGGGATTTCGAGGAAAAGACAACAAGAAGTAAAAAATAAAAAGAAAAAGAAGAAAAAACCTTCGTCTAAAATTCGAAGCTCGCCCTCAACCCCAATCCTTATACCGAGGAAGACAGCCATGGGAAGAACATGAGCCAATTTCCTAATCCGGGCCAATTTGATTTCCACCCTTTTCCCTTACACCTTAAACAGTTTCCGGGCTCCTACTCACGATGCGTCAATTCTTTTCAAGCAACAGTGCAGCCTCTACTATGCTCAATACACTTGCCCTTCTAGACACCACCTTAAATCATGAAAACGTAATTTAGACTAAACACAGACCTGCAACGAGACCCCGGGGAAACAAATCTCCCGAAAAACAAAACACTCAAAAAGCATTCACGGCCGCCCCGTCTCTTGTGCATAGATCTCGGGCAATTCGGCACTGAGATGCGCAAGATCAACCGTCTCGTGGGCATAGTAATCTCCGACAATCTCCGTAACTCCATCGATAACCTCCGCCTTACCCGCATCTTCAGCACCGCCAGCACCGCCAGCACCGCCAGCACCGCCTCCGCCTCCGCCAATGCCCGGGACGGGGGCCTTAAGATTCGGAACAAACTCGATATTGGCGCATGCAATATTTCCAAGCCGCGGCGTGTGCACCACAAGACCCCGGTTTCCAACATACGCCGGGTTATGCGAGTTGGTTGATAAGTATGGGTCGATATAGACCCACCGGTACAGCCGTCCCCTCATTTGGCCATGTTTCCCCGAAAGATCCCCCACCGGCTTCAACGCGTCTCTCCTAGCATCGGGGTCTCCGTGATACGGGTCAAGCACACTGCTCACCGCAGAGCACTCGTTGCTTGGTGGCACAGCATCACGGGAAACATCGTAATCGAAGGGGCCGCCCGTGCGGGGCAAATCGTCAATGTTGAGCCGGACGAGCACATAGCCAAATAAGCTGGAGAACCTCACCCAGCCCGTGATATCCTTCACGAAATACGCCCTGTACACGGTGTTTGGGGGAGAGTCTCTCGAGCGTGGTGCTGCGTCTGCAAACACAACAGACAAGAGAGAAAAAACAGCGAAAACGACTATCAGTATCATTGGCAGCTCCTTATGGGCAGATATCCTTGTTTATAGGTGTTGATCCATAAAATAGGACGGGTGGTGTTTTCGTGTGTCTTGGCCCGGACACATTGCCGTCTTTATAGGGCAAGGAAGTGTATTTGACAGCCCCCGCCTGAGTGTATGGAGTTAAGTGATGGATGTGGCCATATTCAGTGTTGGAAACACCAGCTTACTCAACCCAGCTCCCCTCTTTTGTTCTCCTCATTCTGTAGTAGTGTGAAGTAACTGGAAAGGGTGCTACATGGAGCACACATGTTGCATCTACACGTGCCGTATGCGACGTGCTGTGAATAATGTGACGTTCCATGTGGATGGCGTATTTAGCAGGGTTGAAACAGTGGCTCGTGGGGTCTTTGATGGGACGGGGCGTTCCAAAGGTGTGCATCTGTCCTTCCAGGAAACGACGAAAATGAAACACCACAAAGCACAGGCAACGGAAGAAACACACATGCATCAATACGACACCACTCCGCTGAAACCAACGTGTTTGCCTGGAGCCACTGCGCCGGTCAAGCAATTGGAACACCCACGTGCTCCTCGCCTGAATAAAAAATGCAACCCTTTTTCATACACACGCCTTGGAATTTTGTGAAGACGCCATTGGTTTGAAATGTCACATGGGCGTGATGTTCACACGTCCAAGAGGGTATCTCGTGGGGTGGGTGATTGGGAGCACATGCACGACAAGCCACTACTGCTTTGACTGTTTTCTGCACCCACCACGAGTTTCCCAAAACACGTAAGTGACGTTGCAGATTTTGCGCAAGTAAGCGATCCACGCGTGTTGCTTCGAGGACCAAACCTCCTTCCTGGATAACCAGCAAGAATCAAGGGAACCATGCGGTAGGCATGTGTCGTATGTAGACATGCACATGATGGAAACCAGGCTGGTAGCAATTGCCGTTTTTCTAGAATGATCAGGGTCCAAGTAATGCAAACGAGGAAAAAAAGGGGCAGGCAGTGGAGTGTCACACTGACAGGCACACAGAAGATCTTTTGGCTATTCAGACGGACGGAACTCCACCGACACGAACCGGCACGTGTTCAACATCCACGGTCGGGATATCGACCGTTGAGGGACCCCGAGAGATAGAAGAGCTTGGCACCCCGGTGGACTTCTGTCCAGAAACGGCGCTCAAGCGTTTTTTCGAGGTCGGCAAAGTGCTCTGACCCTTGAAACCATCCAAGTTTGTGGCCACACGCAACACTCTGGGCATACCGTGGTGTTGGGCAACGTTCCAGAATTGCATGGTGGCCGTTTCAAGACCGTAGTACCGTCCACCCATAGAAGAAAAGTCTGCAAAATTGGCAGCATCGGTCATCGAGTTTGCGTCATGTTTTCACCCCGATAAACGGAACCCAACCACGCGTACCACTAACCACTGTATTAGGACCCTCCGCCTCAGTCAAAGGTGTTTTTGTGAACCGTCTGACGAGCCACTTGATAAGTGTCGATTCACCAGTACCCGGAGGCCCAGCAATGGCCACAATGACTGGAGGAGGGTCGTCGTCAGGGGTGCGGTTTACCAGCGGCGCATGGAGCTTTTTCTCATTGACATCAGGGGTTCTACGGGCCATACGGCCGAGGTTTCTGGGGGCAGACACTGCAAATGCCCTGGAATTACGGCGTGTTGGAGGACTTTCTGCTTTACCGTGGTGCACTTCCCATCGCCGAGTCCATGCGGGGTTTTCAGGAATCCAGCATTTTATCGTCATGTGTTTTTCCCACAATTCGAGGAGTGAAGAATCGGGGGATAAGTTGTGTGTTTTCAGCGGAATTCTTCCGCGTCAGTCCGGGAAAAGTGGAGGTTTTGAAGAAGTGCAGAAGTTGAAGCACGCATCTTTTCTTGTCAGTGTGTTAGTCACATCACAATGAACAATGACACATGACGACTCGCCACTTCTCACATAAGGCGCTCTGCAAAAAGGCGCCAAAGGTTTCGCCAGAGCGAAAATAAGAGAAGGTGATCCACAAAATGTAAATCTTGACCCTTGCAAAAGGATCCCCAAAGGATCCCAAAGGTGCCCACCATTTCACACATTTACCCCACAGTCGCAGATGCCCTACGTGCCATTGAGAACACTCTTGAAATGGGAAAACGACATATCCGGCACCCGGGAGAAACTCGCCGACTCTTGCGGGTGCCCCACAAACACAAACCTCCGGGCGCCCTTGAGCAAAAGAGGAATCAAGGTGGCCACCTCGCACGACTGGCTGGCGTCGTCCATGACTACAATGGGCTTTTCCGTATACGACTTGAACTGCGGCCCAGCCGCCGCCACCGGGGTGGTTAACAAGACGTCCTTGGCGGCAATCACCCGGTTGATGTGGGGGATCTGCGCAGCCTTCATCTGGGTGTACTCCTGCCATGTAAGCGACATGTGGGGGTCCCTCATTTTGCGCATGTAGCTCTTGATGCGCTGGCACACGCCGCTGTACACGATGTTGTGCAAGCACACGGACGAAACGGCGTTGTGGGGGTGGTAAAACTTCTCCTTCCGCTCGGAAACAATCCTCAAGAGCGACTGCTTGTGCTGGTGCATCATGTGGTGGCAGATGGCGTCCAACTCGATGTTTGACGCGCTGGTGACGAGAATCGGACGCACGCCACTCTCCAACAACTCCGTCACCACTTGCGAGGTGGCCACACTGGAGCTTACGCCGGGGGGACGGGGAACAATGGTGACGGGGTTGTCGAGAATGGACTGCACGGTGCTTGAGAGGCGGGGGGTTGCAGCGTTTGGGGTCCTGCGGAATCGCCGTCTTGCCCAAGATGATGTCACGGAAATCCGACCGTTTCATCTCCGCCAACGCCTTAAACATGCGGCTCACCGGAAGAGACGCCGGGATGATGGTAAGCGTGTTAATATCCATGGTGGGCGGCACCGGTTTGGCGTTGAAGTCGAAGAGCTGCACGTCCACCTTCAAGTACTTGGGGTTCTTGCTCTGGGCGTAGGCACGGGGGTGGGTTTTCTTGACGGGGTCGTCGATTTCCGACGACGTGACCATGCCGTACCACGCCGACGAGTCGGCCGCCAACAACATCAACGTCTGGCCGTCAAAAATGGGTTTGCGGCCCACCTGCTGCATCTTGTGCGTGAGGAAACGGTCCAAGAAGGGGCGCGTCATGAGGATCTTGAGCGAATACGCCCTGGGCGGGCTTTTGGCGTCTTCATACCACACCATCTCGAAATCCGGCGCGTGCAACACCTGTTCGGGGTCGCGGTTCAGTTTCTCCTCCACCATGATGTTGGTGCACACCTTAGTAAGGTAGTTTTGCAATGCCTCGTAGGTGAGTTTGCGGGAGGCGGTGGATTCCCGGGGGTTTGGAGGCCTTGGGGTGGATGTGGAGTCCATGTTGAATTTGGCGGGGTTCAAAGCGCCACCGGGTGGTTTGGGGTGATTAGCAGATGGTTTTGCGTTATTGGCGGCGGTTTTCAGGTCGAGGGTTTCCATCTGCCGGTTATAGTCCGAGGCGAGAATCACCTTGAGAGAGTCGTACCGAGCCTGTCGCTTACGTGCATCTGATATGGGTTTGGACATGGGAAGCGGCCCTGGTGGTTGGCTGGTTGGCTTATTTTTACACGAGGTGTTGGTGTGGGGCTGTTTTTTCACATGGTGGTTGATTCGGGTATTTGGGTGCAATGCATTTTTCGGCTTGGCCCGGGTCTTTTTGGGAGTTTTGGGAGTTTTGGGAGTTTTGGGACTTTTGTACGGTGTGTACGGCGTGGATCTGGACTGTGTGGCGTACAAGCACACGTGGGTCTTTTTGAGCCACAAGTCATATAGGCGACCATGCCATTCCTTATATATGAGGTTCCTGGCAGTAAGGCCGTATCGCATCACCGAATTGTAGTTGCAAAATTTCCACCTTCCACAAGATTCTGGAAAAGGACATATATAGAAAACGCAGCAAGTATACTTATAGGGTTCAGACGTTCCGGTGCTTCAAGGAGCGAGAGAAGAACGGGTCCCGAGTTATGTGGGGTTGTGCTGGTGGGTAGTTGTAGGGCTGGGGAATTGGTGGTGGAAAATACCGTTGGTATGGCCGTGGTCACGTGACCGCGATGCCAACGGCGGGCTGGGTCTATAAACACAGGGCAATTGGCTCCGAGAAGAGGTTCTAGAGGGTGGTTTATGATGGCGATATGATACAATTTTTCGTTTAAAAAAACGTGAAAAGTGGGCGATGTTTTTCCACCCACAAGAGTTCTTTCCTTCTGCTTAGGCTGGCACCGGCCTGCACGAGGCCTGGATCATTGTCCATTTTTCTTTATGTTTACAGGGGACACCCAATTAGGAAGAAAAAAGGCTAGGTTGAATATTTCAACAATTGAACTGGGGGCTTCATTGATAATATTCCATGTAAAGCCGTCGCCCTAGCGATTACCGGAGCGTTCGGGAAGTGCGGAGTCCTGTCTCGTTTGAAGAACAATAAAGCAGGTATATGTACGGATATGCGTCAGCGATGCAAGCGTAGTTCGTAATTGGACACTGAAACCTAGAAATAAACATTAATCAAAGTTTGTGACAACTTCCATTGAACGTTTTAGCGAAGAACCACACTATAGCCCACGGTGCAACTTTATGTAAACAAATCGTAAATCGTAAATCGTAAATCGTAAACGTATCGTAAATTGTAAACCAAGCTGTCCCCTTCTATCGGAATACTTTTACAACAAACTGACTATATCCACCTTTCACCCTATAAAACCTTTGGCTTTCCACAGCAAAAGCCAGTTTTCCCACTGCTCCCACGTAAATTACGCTCAAGCCTCAACGTACACATTTATATTAGCAATGTTTACCAACAGGCACCCCCTCGATAATCCATCTTGCCCGACAAGTACGATATCAAGCCCAGAAAGCAAATTGCCTTGAAAAAATCCAAAAAGAAACCTCCCCGGGATAATGTTCCGGGCCAAATGTCCAAAATGGGATATTAGGGGTATGTGCCGGAGGCCCCCGATAAGCGTTGGCCGAACAAGACAACGAGATTGCGCGAAATGAGGCCCCCAAGGAAGAGAAAAGCCCCAAGAAATCGTCTATAAATTATAGATAAAGCACCTGGAACCCACCCAAACCACCCACAGGAGAATTTGTCCTGTTTCTTTTCTTCTTTCTTAGCTAGTCAAATCGCTTGACTCATCATGAAGTGCTGTGTTGCGACGCTCCTAGGCATATACGTGGCCACGTCCATTGCAGTGGGTGTGTTCAGGAACCACCAACAAAATGTGGAATTGGAACTACCCCATGCTACCAAACCCAAGGTGAACTATCTCTCGGGAAAGGAGACAGCCGAAGAATTGCCTGACTTGCCTGATTTGGTGTATGACGAGAGCGACGACGAGGTGGATGAGCCTGCTACTCCGAAGTGAGAGACGTTTAAATGGAGCTGAGCCAAGGGCCAGGGGCTGGAAGCCCAGCTAGGGTTATGCCTAGCGGGGTTGTTCCATGGTAGTCTAGAATATTATAATGATTTTTTGTTTTCGGTAGACGGATGTTTTTGGGTGTGTTGTAGTTTAGCTTAGGGATGCACGGGTGTGTTTCCGTAGCTCAGCCTTGTGGAGCGTCTAGCCTGTGGAACCTGTGGAACGTTGGGGGAAATTGAAGCTTGCGTTCTTCATGACAGATCTGACAGATTCCTTGGATTACAATGTTTTTCGAATGAACGGTTTGAATTATACACTAGCGTCCCATACTTACGTTGGTTGCGTAGGGTGTGATAGCGGAAGTATGTAGCTATACAAGTTGTCCAATATACATTTGCAGAATCTAGAGTCGCCTTTTTTAACACTAGATTCACTAGTCTTATTGGGTACAGTAAAAGCATATTCGCTGCATATCACTTTAATTTAAACGCTCTATAAATGGATAGGATTCGCATGTATTTGATTGAAAACCTTGTTTACACCCCACTGAGAATAGATAATCCTCATTTTATAATACCACCAGAATAGTTCCGTGAACTTTTCGGAAAAAAACTTGGTATTTATTTAAAATAGAACTAGAAATTTTTCTACTTGCTTGTATCAGAAAAACTTTGAATTTGGCGCTTTTTACAATTATAATGTACAATTCCAAAAACGAGCGTAAATGATTAAACGATCTTCTTTTTTAGACCGGATTTTGAAGGTTTTAAGCGCCCTTTTTTTCTAATGAAATATTCATAAATATACTACTTACACCAGAGTACATAGCTATCACGAATTTATTTCCCCAAAATCCTGGAATGCATACCCACAAGATGGGTTCAAAAAAAAGCTCGATACTTTCATAAAATCCCATGTAAATAGCTCATGCAACTAAAGTGCTTTTACTGCTACGATCGATATTCTTCTAAGAAATAACCATCCCCTTATCAATGCGAAGAACCTACAACCTTTATAGCACCAAGTAAATAGTGATTTTGGAAGAAGATGTTAGGAAAAGGCAATGTTTTAAAGATAGTTCCCCTGACGAGTGAGCAGATCACCGTACGTCTATGTGTATGCGTCTGTCTGTGTGTATTAAGAGTGTTAATCATACCAGGAAAGACCGTTGCTTTAAATCCGCCTAGTACATATCTCCACGACTCGTTATAGATCGTTTTGATGTGGCTTCTCCCTTTTAGAGAACAAACACCTGTTTGCTTAATGATCTGCCACCCAAAAACACTTCCGTGTTATTAGGCTTAAAATTCCTTCAGCCAACCAAAACCACATGCACATGATTACATAAAAAGGGCACCCGAAAGAAAGGACACCAACAGAAAGTAGATGCGCACCTAATAAAAGGTCAACACGAGGAAAAGACGTACCATCAAGTCCAGGTAATCCCAAACCAAATAGACATCAGCTGGCGTGTTTCCACAACATCAAAGCTAGCACCATTTGGATCCCCTTTACGTCCCACCGGCCGGTGCCAGAGAAATGACCGCAAATCGATCTACGGAAAACATTCCCAAACTTCCGAAATTTCCCTTTGCATTATAGTGCCGCACGATCCGCGGACCGCTGAGTTGCTAACCATGTAATGCCCATGTGTTTCATGAAATACCCGCGGAGTTGTCCCACTCCATTTCCCGGCCTTTGGGAGTGGCATATCCATTGGTATTTCCTTCAAACGACACCAACACAAGCCCTCGAATCAGCCAATCAACCCAGCCAATCAACCCAGCCCATCGGGGCTCAAAAAACGCCAAATACGACATTTCCAGCCTCTTCAATCCCAGGCGCCGACTCTTGGTCGAATTTAGCAACCCTGGGTCCCCATGACGTCAGTACTGCACACCGCCGGAGATCCAAGCAGGATCCACGACACCCAGAATACCCAGAATACCCAGAATACCCGATACGAGTTAGTGTAGGAGATTACGATGCGGGATTAATAGATGGAATAGGGGAAATGCACTCGCTCCTGCTGTTTCATGACATCAAGCGGTCAAAGAAACAGAATCACAAATACTCACCAACCACACATGTGCCAGGGGAAACCCAAACCAGGAAACGTCCGCCGGCGAAAACCGAGAAGCACAATTGACAGGGGCTTCTTCCAAATCCGGCCAGGCTTTTGATTCGGTTTGGATTCGGGGTTGGACTTTTATGGATTTTAGCATCGGATTTTTGGGCATGCCCACACGTTGGCAATATTGGAAAAATGAGAAAACTACCGTGCTGTATACACACCGTCGTCATAGTACGGACGGATTAATCATATTACGTAATATCAGAAGCACATGCTTTCTTCAAACACTGTTTACGCAGGCAACCATGTTGTGTTTCGTAATGGGCCATTTCTTACCGAGACGCAAGAAACAAACAAAGAAACAAAAAAGGTTATTGGACTTTTGGGGACCATACCCGCGTACGCGGTGCGCCCAATATTAGGTGCCCCGTATTAGCAATGTTCAGAACTTGAGATTGGAACCCTCGCGTTAATCTTTTCTCAATTTAATTCTTTCCATTCTCAGCTCAAGCAGCAATGAAATTTCTCAATTTCTCAAGTAACATTCCCCAAGACGAGGAATCCGCGTAATATTCCATCAATCTCTGTTCATATCTGTTTTTTAATATGTGTGGTGCTACTCAGCCAAGCGACCTCTCACTTTGGCACGGTACGTCGCTGCACAAATTAGTCTACTCGCCGATTACAATTTGCAGGGCACCCGAGGACCCCCTACTAAGGCAGCGACAACCACCCAAGAACCACCCAAGAACACCACCCAAGAACACCACCCAAGGACACCACCCAAGAACACCAGCCTGGAAACCCCCAAACCCCAAAAACCCCGAAACCCCGCTAATACGAACACCTGGTCCTTCGCCTACCCATTTGCCAGCTACTAACAGGCGTGGCTAACAGGCGTGGCAGGCCTCCACCAAGCGAAGACAATCTAAATATAGACCCCCCATGAGATGAGATATCCACCGACTCTGTCTACCTGCCTATCTTATCTGTGGCATGGGGAATCGTTTCTTTTGATAACGTTTCTTTTTTGAGGAAATTGTTTTGGGTTGGTGTTTTCTTTTTTCTTATTTTTTTTTTTCTTTTTTTTTCTCTGTTATTATTATTAGCTTTTCTTTGTTCGCTTTTCTTTTTCTTGCTGCTGCCCAACGTAATCGCGCTTCTCCTCCATGCGCAATGGCGTCGGTATCACCGGAACTGAGGAACCGGAACGGAGCATGCCTGGCGGAATGAAGAAACTCCACGACATGCACACAGATCAGAAAATACCACGAGGATATGCCAGGTGTAGAAAACCACATGTGGAGATATGCCATAGTGCAAAAAATTGAACCTACACAAATTGCAAACTTTCACGCCCCATACCAGCCATAAACTCGCCCGCCCGCCGAAAAAAAAAAAGAAAAAAGCACCTGGATTTCTCTTGACACCTCACCGCGACATTTTAGCAACCCACCCACAACGTATGGGCGCACGCCTCGCAAGACAGGTGGCGGGTGGCCGAGCGAAAACATCGCCCCGCTGTATGCAGTCCGGCAATGACAATCTTGCCTTGCGTGCGCGGGCTCTTGCGCCCAAACCCCGGCGCCATGCAGGCGGAGCACTATAGTTGCTTGTTTCTTTTTGCGGGTTTTGGCCATTGTGCATTCGATAATGGTGGCCATGACTTTTCCAGTCCGGGTATATAAAAGGCAATGATTTGTCTATGTAAGAGCATAATATTTTGGTTGTATAAAAGCATTCAATTTTCTTGAATTCATTCTTTTCTTTACCTACACACACACACACACACACACACACATACAAAATGGATTTCTCTTACGATAACGTTGTCCCCAACTTCAGATTGGATGGCAGATTGGCCATCATCACCGGTGGTTCCGGAGGTATGAGTGCAGTTCTCTCCAGAGCTCTTTTGGCCCAAGGTGCCGACGTTGCCTTGGTGGACATCAACTTGGAGAGAACCAATGCCGCTGCCAAGGATGTTCTTGCCTGGGGCGAGGAAACATTGAAGGGCGCTGCCTTGGGTAAGGTTTCTGCGTGGTCGTGTAACATTGGTGACAGTGAATCTGTCGAGACCACGTTTGAGGAGATCAACAAGCACCACAGCAAGATTGCCGACTTGTTGGTGAACACTGCCGGTTACGCGGAGAACTTCCCTGCCGAGGACTACCCAGCATCCAATGCCGAGGGCATTCTCAGAGTCAACGGACTCGGAGCTTTCTACGTGTCGCAGTCGTTTGCCAGACCTTTGATCAAGAACAACTTGAAGGGCTCCATCATCTTGATTGGCTCCATGTCGGGAACCATTGTCAACGACCCTCAACCTCAGTCCATGTACAACATGTCCAAGGCGGGAGTGATCCACTTGGTGAGATCGTTGGCCTGCGAATGGGCCAAGTACAACATCCGTGTCAACACCTTGTCTCCAGGATACATTCTTACGCCATTGACGAGAAACGTGATTGCCGGCCACAGCGAGATGAAGGACACGTGGGAGTCGAAGATCCCAATGCACAGAATGGCGGAGCCCAAGGAGTTTGTGGGATCGGTGTTGTACTTGGCTTCTGAGTCGGCTTCTTCGTACACCACTGGCCACAACTTGGTTGTTGACGGTGGCTACGAGTGTTGGTGATTGATTTAGGATTGGGGATTTGAAGCTTGAGGTGTACTTGAGGTGTTTGAAACTTGAGGTATTTGATAAACTTAAAGGTAACAATTTTATAGAAACATGTTGAATACAATTTTAATGGAGTGATGAAGTGTAGTTTCTACGGTGCAAGTGGTTCCTAATGTTTGAAGCATCCAAACCAGTCAGGTGATAGCTTTGCAATGGGGTCTCAGGATAAAGTGCTCTGATTTATTCGTGCAGCTAGTAACCTCTCGATACACCAGGCAGAATCCAGAAAGAAATGGGGGAATGTGGAAAGATCCATGAACATGCACCATCTAACACGTGCGACATTTGTAAAGTTAAAACTTGAAAAACAATAACCTCCCACCTCAAGAAAAAGAAACCCCCGAATGCTAAAAACACACCTTCCCCACACCTCGCACCCCACACAACAACACCCAATCACCAGCATATGGTACCACATCATGGCAACGCCTTTTGTGGTGTTTCCGTGCCTCAGCCTCTCCACACTCCGGAATTTCAAAGCCTTGATGAAATTCGCTTATCCTTTTTCACTGTGGGGTACGCCATGAAGTACCCTGGAGAAAGCCATACCGAGGCGAGTGGCTATTGTGGGCAATACGAGGTGCGGCCTGCACGGGTTTGAAACACAGTTTATTAACATTTCTTGTATTCACCCAAGAATTGGCACCATTGGTTTAATGGATAGCGGGAGGGTCGGCGTGGCTTTATCAGCATTCGTCGGTTTGTCAGCATTTGTCGGTTTGTCGGCATTCCCGGTGACACAATGGTAATATCCGAAAACAATTCACAGTAACCATCTTTCTTACTCTTCCGCCTCCGTGGCCGCCGCAGGACGGAACTTGGAGCTCTCCCACATCTTCATCAAGGATTTCTTAAAGCACCCCACATTGTAGTCAATAATCGTAAGAAGCTCGTCCATGTTGGAGTCCGTGCGTCCGGCTTCGGCCTCGTCGTCGTTCCGAATCAACGCCACCAACGCCAAGCCTCGGATCATCTGCTTGAGGTAGAGCACCGACCCGTTCAGAAGATAGGAAATCGACTTGATTTCGTCCTTGGCCACGGTGTGTGCATCGGGCTTGGCGTCAGTTTCCACGTAGAGATCGTCCAAATCAATGGTGATGTCGATGAATTCCGCACACACCTCGTAGGTTTGGATGTCCACGGGCGAAGAGTCGGTGGCCACGTAGATCTTGGAGTTGACGTCAAAGAGAAACACCTTGTCGATGGACAGATGCGCCACAAGATTATCCAACATGTTTTCAAGCGACGGCAACTCCGGCACGAGTTTCTGCACAATCCTCAGGAACGCCTCGTAGATGGAGTGGTCGAAAATCAGCGTGAGGTAGAAGGACACCTGCACGCCTTCGAGCCCAAGGTCAAGCAATTCGTCGCCGGTACGTTGCATGATGTCGCGCTGGGCATCGATGCGGTAATCTTCCGACAAGCCGTCGATCTTGTGGATGAGAACCTCGATGTGGATTTTCGGGTTCACGCGGTACGCGTACTCGATGATGGTGGATAAGTTGGTGAGGGCATTGAGATACTCGTCTTGCGAGTCAATCACATACACCAACGCCCCCACGCTGGAGAAAAGACGCTCGCTGTCGTAGGACGGCTCGAAGTAGTTCAACTGGCCGGGCAACTCCATCACCGAGAGGTCGATCAACGACAGAAACTGCTCGCTGGTGGGTTTGGACGTGCTCTCCAAGTAGAGGGTGTCGAGGGGCTGCATGTTGTGGAACACCACTTTACAGATGGACGATTTGCCTCCACGCCGCAAGCCCATCAAGAGAATGGTGGCGTTGGAGCTATCGGGAGCGGCCTGTAGGAGTTGCAGCAGGTCCATTTGGGGGAGTGGAAGAACGAGAAGTTGACGATGTGAGACGGTGGAGATTTGCGGAGTTTGGAAACAAGCCTATTCTGGTGCGGATTTTTTTGGTCCTTCCAGAGTCTTTGGGTGGTTTTTTGGGTGGTTCTTTGGGTGGTTTTTTGGGTGGATCTTTGGTTGGTTCTTCTAAATTTGGTGCCAAAAGGTGTGATAAAGGCGTGGGAAACTCCGGTGCGTGGCTCCCCGGCTAACGTGTATGCAGACACAACTTCACCAGATTGGTACTACTACTTTTTTGCCCTGACAGAGGTGTTGTTCTGGAGCGCGGCACGTTGCATGCAGTGTATGGTATGCAGCTGCGCGGGTGTGCCAGGGGAGGGGAGGGGAGGGGAGTGGAGGCTCGTAGGCAGCTTCGGGTCAGTTCTTCAAGGAGCTTATGCTTCTTTTCGACTCCTCTTTGGGTCTTTTAGGCGCCTGGTTGGGTCTTTTAGGCTCCTCTTTGGGTCTTTCAGGCTCCTCGTTGGAACTCTTCAAACCCACTTCGGGGCCTTTTTGAGACTCTGACACTCTTTGGAGGCTTGACAAGGCCGGCTTTATTGAACGGGCCCCACGCTGAATAACCAATCAGTGAGAACCCCGAGGTAACCGCCCACAGAAGACCCCTTTCATGGCTGGAACATGGATAATCACCTTCCTCCTGTGGTTCTCCTTCTATAAGAACGCGTCCCCTCAACATTCTTTGTCCTAGGCTGCTTTCTCCATCGGTGGACATCAACAGTAGAAAAGAGGGTCTCTCATAGTGACGAGCCAATAAAAACGACCTGGAACAGCCCCACTCTACTGCTGGTTACACACGCAGAAAAATCCCCAGTACGAACACGGGGCGTTGAAACCCGCTAGTTTTGCGGCTCACCCCCCTGGTTTCCTTTTCATCAACATCAGTCTCAATAAGCAACGGCACCAGCTTCCGACCTCTGCCGAGGCCACCCGTGGAATCTAAGATTTGAAATGAACATCCACCATCAGATTTTGCATAGCAACGCCCACCTCGTATCTGCAAGAAGACCACCGGCCCTCACGAGGAATTGCGTGGATGACATCTCCAAGACATCATGAAGGTTTGATTATTTTTGTGCAATGTGTTTGGAAACGCCCCCTAGACCGAACAACAAATTCTGGCGAAACTTGCTTCCCCTCCTGTTTGAGCATGCTGGATCACTCAAGCTATGCCAAGGCCCAGTAGAGCATACCGTCCTTTTGGCAAGAGAAACTTTTATTATATCACCGTCTACGAAAGTTTGGCCTCGGGCAGTTTGCACCATTTCAGGTAACGCATCTTCGGATAGTGCCCCTTTAACATTATCCACGCTTGACGTTTTAGTTAGGCTGTGGCAGTCCAGAAACAGTTGAAGGGGGGACCTCAAAATGATATGCCTCGGACTATCCTGGTTGTACAGGGAAGCCAAAAAGTATAGGGAATCCCCGGATGAAGCAGATGGTCCACGGCATTCTTTGCAACCCCGCTTAAATCACAGTATCCATAAACCCGGGTTCTGCTGTGACAAACTCAGATATCGGTGTTTTCCTTTGAGGATTATCGAGGAGCAAAGATTCATTATTGTTGACCACTCAACGGCCCCACTTCAGATACAAAACGCTTGCCTCGGAGACAAGGGGCTAAACTCCCTCGACGGTATGGTGCACATGCCGTGCCCCAGAGGAACTACTAATCTGTGTCACGTTTACCCAAAGATACCCCAGCTCATCATTTAGACTCCGTTTAACATTCTCGTGTCAGGCACTCTTTTCGTTAACTGGGATGGACTTATACACGAGAATGCCCCGAGGAGGTTTGACCGTTGTGGTACCATCACTCCATGGCACCGCCCGTGCCTTCTCACCTAACAGACGGGGATCGGATATCCACGCCCTCGCACCGTTCAACCACAGAACTGCCGTAACTGCCCGAAGCCACCGACGCAGGCGAGGCAGTCAACGCATGTGGCCGATGGCCCCAGAGACCAAACACCCGCACAGTGCCGTCGTTGGCAGCAATGGCCACTTTGGTCTGGTCTGGCGCCACCGTGGCACTGAGTGCACGTAAGGGGTCCCGAGCATAGGCACAGGCGGTGATGCGGGCCTCGGGGTACTGGTAGATGGCCGCCGCTATGTGGTCTTTGGCGGTCAGGAACCCAAACGTGAGCAAAAGCTCTTTGTAGAAGGAGCTCCAGAAAACCGCGGTGATCTGGCGTTGGGTGTCGAGCTCCCGGAGAAGTGTCCCACTGCGCGTGTGCCAGAACCGGAGGTGACGGTCGTTGCTGCCTCCTCCCGTGGCCAAAAGACTGGGTGCCCATGGACAGAACAGGATGCCCTTGACTGCCGACTTGTGGCGGAGCCGGCACTGTTCCTGTGGCTGGGTTGGGGTGGAGATGTCCCATACGATGGCCAAGTTTTCATTGGCGCCCACCGCCACCTGCGACGCGTCGCTGTTGAGTGCAATGCCACAGATTTGCTGGGTGAAGCCCGTCAAGTGGCTCACCACCACGATGCTGGCGCCATCATAGGCGAGGAGAGTCACCGACCCCGTCAGGTCTCCGACAAAAAGGCGGGTTGCATCGGGAAACCACTCCACACACTGGACCGGCGCAGCGAAGCGTCGAGAGATGGGCGGGCGTCTCTTTGTGATTTGGTAGATACAGAAAAAGCCATCGGAAAACGAAACCGCCATGGCGTCGCCGCTGGAGCACGACACACACGACACAGGCGCAAGCCCGGGCCGCTGGATGTTCATGTCTCGCACGTGGCTGGATCCGTCCCACCAGTACGCCTTGCTCTCGATGGCAATGGCAATCAGGTTGTTGAGCCGCGACCACGACACTAGGTTGAAGTAGAAGTTGTTGACCAAGTTGTAAGTCACGAGGTACTGGAGCTCCGACATGTCTGCTGGGGGGTCCCGAGGGGCGCGGGCGGCCCGGGAGCTGGCTGGCGCACTGTCCAGCCTTGAACTAGTGACGAGAGCACGTACTAGAGCTTGTGGGCTGTCACTGCGGCTGCTGCTGCCCCTGGAGGCTCTGCTGCCTCTTGAATTTCTGTTTGGCGTTCGGAGCCGCTTTCTGCTCTGGATATTTAGCGGAGCCAAACATGCGGGAGGGACACTGGGGGCATTGCGGGTGGAAGCCGGAACACTCCCGCCAGACCCAGACCCGGGAAGACTGCCAGTGAATAGTCCAGGAATGGCACACACGAAGGTGCCGAAGTTCAGGTTCAGGTTGTGGTTGTGGGTCGGGTGGTGGGTCGGGTTCGGGTCCGGGGTCCAGGTTCAGGTCCAGGTTCGGGCCCAGGTTCGGGTGCTGCACACCGTCCACGTTGCCCGAAGTGTGTGCTTGTCTCGTTGGGTTGTGGAATTCCACCGAACTCATTTCGTCGCCCTGGCCCCAGTTGTACACGTCGTCCGTTCGTCCTTGCGCTGGGTGGCCTGCCAGTGACGTCATGGCTCTTTCTTGGGCAAACATGGCGCTGATGGCGGTATCCATCGACCTCGGCGTAGCCACCGATCTGGGTGTTGTCATGGACCTCGGAGCTGCCATGGACCTGGGAGCTGTCATGGACCTTGGGGTTGCCATTGCACCCGGCACATACCCCAGATTACCCAATGAAACCGGTGCAGGCTCATCTTCCAAGGTGAGTGCTTCAAGGTGATCAATCAATTCGTCATAGCGGCTCACGGGCATCGGTTTGGGGTACTCCAAAACACTCTGTGTCTGTAACCCCAAAGCAGAGGCAATCTCGTCTGTTGCAGGGGCGTGGGGGAAACACGGCACCGAATCAGGGTGGTCGAAGGAGGACCGCAAGCGGGCCCTCAAGAACCCCGAGGGCTGGATCGGGGCCGGGACACACGGGGCAGTCACGAGCCCGTCCCTGGATGAAATGGCCATGTAGTTGCCTAGACTAGGACTCGTGGTGAGGGAAGGCATGTGTCTACGGTCCGAATGGCTGCGAAACATAGGGGTGATGGGTGCTAAAGAGGGGGGGCACGATGTTATCGTGATTACGAGGTTGGAAGGGGAAAAGGAAAGGAAAAGGAAAAAAAGAGGAGGAGGAAAAAAAAAAAAAAAAACAAAAAAAAAACAAAGTTATATAAAAAGGAAGGGTTTGTTGGAACTGGAGATGGCCCTCGCACAAAGTGGCCCCGACGCAGTGGCCCAGTGCGAAGCACGTTTGCAGCCAAAAGTGAGCCCTGGAAAGGTGAGCCCTGGAAAGGTGAGCCCTGGAAAGGTGAGCCCTGGAAAGGTGAGCCCTGGAAAGCCCTGGAAAGGTGAGCCCTGGAAAGGCACCCGTGAAAAAACTCCCAGAATTCTCGAGCCGGATTTTGAAAATTGTTCGGCTCTTGGAATTTCAATTGACGGACGCGGAAAATGTTTTATCTCGCCCGAATCGCCCCATGGTGGAAGGCAACGGTGCCTTGGCCAACATATATTAGAGATGACCACACGAGGCCGAAACCGGCCCTCAAAGTTCAAATGTGTAATTGGCCGAGCTATTAGTGCAGTAAAAGCATCCTAGCTGCATGCCACTGTAATTGATACGCCGTATAAATGGATTGATTTGGGTGTATTTGATTGAACCCCTTGTTTACACACCCCTGAGAATAGATGATTCTCATTTCAAATCCCACCAGAATAGGCCCTGGACTTTTCCAATGAAACATTCATAAATATACTACTGACGCCAGGGGCATAACCAATTTATTTCCCAAACTTCTTGAATGCCCCCAAGCTGGGGTCAAAAAGCTCGATATTTTCATGAATTCGCATGTAAATAGCTGATACAGCTAAGGTGTTTTACTGTAGGTACTCTGATTCTCCCCATCACATAAACTATGGCGACCGAATACGGAGTTGGTGGGAACGGAATTTCTTGCATTGTCCTTGGTGCTTAATCCAAAAGGAATACTCCGAAGGATGAACTTTTTGCCTTTTTTACTAGAAGTCATTCCAGAATGTTTACCCCCTTTATATGCGAGAATATAGAGAGTACCAAAAAGCAAGGGAAAGCACTGCGGACGGGTCCTTCATAAAAAGGGAAATAATCTCCCCGGTAAATGGGGCTGGGCTTTACCCCTAAAGTGTATCTGCTATAAAGAAGAAGCACCCGTTTTTGCCGTTACTTCTCGAAGGTCACTAGAGGTGTACCGGCTATGTCTGGACACGGGGAGGCCCTATTTCCCTAAATCAACGATATATTTGAAACGGAGCCAATCAAAACCCCAAGATTAAGACACTAGCCGTTCTTAGATGGCGTGACGTTATTTCCCATGGAGACAGTGGTGGGGATAATGAGAATAATTACTCCAAAGTGAAAGTATTACTCCGGGAAGGAAGTTTCTGCGAAACGCTGGTTTGAGTTTTCTGGTTTGAGTTTCTGATCATGCGTAGCCACGAATGAGGAATTACTCATCCATACAGATAATGCCGTCACCAACGGTCCTGCTACCTTGAGAGAGGCACCTCTGGGGCGTCAGATACTGGGTCTCCAAATTGGAAACTACTCACGACGTGGTGGGCTCTGCCATTGGACCATGTGCTACTCTTGTTAGAACGTTCCAGAGTGTGATTGGGGCCGTTTTCCTGACGCCAGTGTTTCTTTTGTAGGTGGCTCGAACTCCACTGGTTTTTTCTCACCTTTTGAGAAGGACACTTCCGTTAAGATGTTGGGGGCCAAGACCCCAGATGATGTTTTTCAAAAACAGATGTGCCTCTGATTTCAGTATTTAATAAATTAACAAACTTTCCTGGTATTTAAAGCACGAAGTAATTACCTAAGTCATTCTAAGCACGTGAGTATCATGAACATGACTCATGTCTTCACTCAGTTGATCCGTTTCTTCTCGAGTATTTAAAAAGGGCTTCCACGAGCAAAACTTACCTATAGCCAAAATGGACTTTGGCATGGCAAAAATAACCGCAAAACCGTGTCAGCAGGATTTCCACCAAAGGCCAACCAAAGCCAAATAACCCCATTGAAGCAGGACCCCCATCGAAGATTTTGAAGACGGTTTTGGGGAATATTCACCACCAGCTGAAAGAAGAACCGCTGGATAATACTAGCTGATAAAATCAGACTTGACAAAGTGTCTCCTCCTAGGTCGTTGGGTTGGGTAATTGTACTTCTACACTTCATTGCGTTGCAGCAGGTCATACTCCGTATGGCCCCATCAAAAGGAAGAAAATATGGACTGTTGCATAATCATTCCGAATAATCTATCTCCTAGCTATCTGGTTGATCCTGCCACTAGCCATATGCTTGTCTCAAAGATTAAGCCATGCATGTCAAGTATAAACATGTATACAGTGAACCTGCGAATGGCTCCTTAAATCAGTTACCGTTTATTTGATAGTACCTTACTAATTGGCACACGCCGGGCAATTCTAGAGCTAATACATGCAGTTCAAGCCCAACCTCTGGAAGGGCGGTATTTATTAGATAAAACATCAACTACTCAAGACGATTCATCATAACTTGTCGAAGCATGGCCTCGGGCCGCGTGGTTCATTCAAATTTCTGCCCTATCAACTTTCGATGGTACCATAGAGGCCTACCATGGTTTCAACGGGTAACGGGAAATAAGGGTTCGGTTCCGGAGACGGAGCCGGACATCCAAGGAAGGCAGCAGGCGGGCAAATTACCCAATCCCGGCACGGGGAGGTAGGGACAATAAATAACGATACAGGGCCTTTTGGGTCTTTTGATTGGAATGAGTACAATTAAATACCTTAACGAGGAACAATTGGAGGGCAAGTGTGTGTTCTTTCTACTAGCGATCGACTTATTGTGGGGTGCCCGCCCTCCAAGAGGTAAATGTCGTCCTCATTTTGATCTCGGAGGTGGATTTCCGGGAAAGATCCTGACTTCTGCATTTTTAATATGCTTTGGATCTGTAGAGTCTTCCTTCACTAAGAACAGTGTTCTTTTTTTTGCTTTTCGCTACTCTCGCTTAGAACGGGGGTACATTATAAAACCTGGGATTTTTCAGCAACAGATGGTGAAAAGTTCAATTTTCGGGAGATTGCCCAACTGAGCATCAAGGACACTAATTCCGCTTCCATCAACTTGGTAGTGGGGTCGCATGTAGCATTATGTTATGGGACTAATGAGATCGGTAGCGAGGACTTACTATAAACCATCGAGTAATATCATTTTCTGATACCGAGGGCCTGATACAATCCTCGATCACCCGGCTAATTTCTCGTTTCTAATCATCCCCATCACTGCAGAGGGACCTCCGGTCGTGGACGGTCACACCGACGTGGATGCACAAGAAACGGATGGATTGTAAATCAGCTGAAACACCCGAGCTCGGTGAGGTGGATGATAGTGACGTCAAACTTTTGTGTGACGACTGGTCCTACTCACATGCTTAAAGAGGACATGGATGATTGAATTTCCTTGAGAAAATTTGCTCCAAATACCAGGACACTCAAGATTTTGCTCATTTATTAGATACATATTAGCACGTCGACTCCTTAAAACAGCTTGTGTGCTTTGGATATGAAATGGAATGTAAAAAAGGGGTGGTACAATAACTCTGATATTGTTGTTATTCATTCCTTTATGTCTTGCAAAAAATAAAAAAAAAAAATCCCAATAAATCCCAATAAATCTCAATTTGAAGTATTGATGTTTGAAGAAACCACTTTTTGCAGCCGCACTTCACAGTATTCAGAAATCTCCCACATATGTAGAAATAAATCAAACCAAGCAAAAAATAAAAAGAAAAAGCCACTACATTCCCAAGCAAATACCCCTCTCCAGTAAACCTTGCAAATTCCAATTTCAACCTGAATTCCCAAAATATGCCCGTATATGGAATATCCTCTTCCACTCTGTTCGCACCAATTCCCAAACCTCGTAAGTATCCGCTCGCACCCGTGCGGATAGACGAATGCCCTGCAATTCCAACTCTCCGGAAGTACTAAGATAATCTGTCAGCACCACATGAATGGAAAGCCTGGTGGTGACTACTTCGTAGATTAGAAAGGAAGCTTTTTTCTCTTTTTACTTTTACTGTTGCCTTTCTGTCAGTAGCTGTTCTGACAATGTATCGCCAAGGTGTCAACATCGTTTGGTATAATTAAACATAACATAAAACCAAATTGTTAATAACCCGTGTTGAACGTGCTGTATCGCCCAGCTATCAGCCCTTGGCTGGTGTAGATTCACTGCTTCGGAACTGCAATTATCCCTTTCTAGTTTACGGAATCACATATTGCCAAATAGACACCTCGATGTGTACGGTTTGGATCTGTTTTTTATGGGACAAGTTTTGCATTTGTGTTTTTGCCTTCGAGGGTTTCACCTTGTCCTTTTTGTTTACTTTCATCTTCCGACTTCACCCTTGACCACTCCACACATTCACGCGTATAGCATACATTCCAATATGGTAATATTTAAGAACCCAGCCAACCTATACATATACATCCTTAGAAAAATCTGTAAAGAGGCCAGGGTCAATATGAAAGGTATATGGGGCAGCAGCCTTTTTAGCAACAAAAGAGTCAAAGAATGGCCAAGAGCCCAGCTTTTTGCTATGGATACGGTCTAAACAGGTTAAACTGTGGCTATTATTTAATGCTGTTTCCAAACTTGCTTGGCTTTTTGGGACGACCTAGTGCTATCGCTTGAGCTAAGAACTTCTTCCGCGTGTCTTCCGGGGTCGACTTGAAAGCCTATTAATGCTGCATTCTTGGAGGTTGCTGCATTCTTGGAAGTTTCTGCGAATCTCTGTCTTGTTGAAGCTGTATCTCTGTTTGGCATATATTTCGCCCGACTTTACGCGCATCCTTTGGCCCTGGCCCTGGCCCTGGGCCCTGGGGTTCGCACCACCTGTCTCCGTATGTTCATACCGTACATTTCCAAGACACTAATTTTCACTAAACACCAAAAAAACCACTTCAGTATCCAGCTCGGACGAGGGATATAAAAGGGATTAGTTGCTGGTAAAACAGACCCATATATTCCGTATTCATCCCATCCACCACATCCATCCCATCCACTACATCCATCCATACAGCAGGTTTGATCCCCCATGAGCTTCTCTCTGATAACTCTACCCATATTTCTCGGTGTTTGTTGCACCATCTTCCACCACGTCGGCGAGAAAGTGACGCGGCCGTTCATAGACGAAATCTTCCACCTTCGCCAGTGCCAGGTGTACTGCAAACACGACTTTTCCTCCTGGGACGACAAAATCACCACGCCCCCGGGCCTCTATATCTTGGGCACAGCATACTCTCATGTTTTGCATGGGTTAGGCGTAGACAATTCGTGTGGCCAAGACGCTCTCCGGTCGCTCAACTTGGTGGCGGGCGCAGTGGTGTTGCCGCTTGTTCTTTCGATGGCCAGCACCGCCAATTTCTGGCGCGTCAACGTGATGTCGTTGCCTCTTCTTTTCAGCTACTATTTTCTATTCTATACCGACGTGTGGTCCACGGTTCTTGTGGTGGCGTGCGTCCTATGCGTGGCCAAGTCCCGCTCCATGTCTGGGTCGGTCACGGCCAACGTAGTGGGCTTTTTGAGCTTGTGGTTCAGGCAAACAAACATCGTTTGGGTGGCGTTTGCCGGGCTCGTATTGGTGGACTTCAGGCGGCGCAGAACCCCGACGTTTTGGGGGAATGCCCGCGCCTTCGTGTCCCAGGCACTCCACGACTGGCTTCTCCTCGTGCCCTTCTGTATAAACGGGGCGCTTTTCGCGGCGTTTCTCAAGATCAATGGCGGCATCACCTTCGGAGATAAGGAAAACCACCACGTCACAGTGCACCTCGTGCAAATCTTTTACTGCTTCACCTTCATGGCGGTGCTAACGTTTCCTGTTTGGGTCAGCCGCTCGGCCTTGGCCCAGTACGTTAGGTTTGCCGTCACTGGAAACAAGTGGGTCAATATTGCCCCTACCGTTGCATCGTTTGTTGCCATAAATTGGGTGATTGAAAACTTCACCGTTGTCCACCCGTTTTTGCTAGCAGACAACAGACACTACACGTTCTACATATACAGAAAGATTCTCAGCCGGCCGCTAGCCAACTTGGCGTTGGTTCCCGTCTACCACTTTTGCACATGGGCAGTTTTCCATTCGCTAGTGCGCACGTCAAAAAAGGCTTTCTTGAGCATATCGCCAGTGCTTACGCTTGGCTTTTTTGCCGCCATAGCCGCCACCTTGATTCCGTCGCCGTTGTTTGAGCCGCGCTACTATATTGTGCCGTTGGTGTTGTTCCGGGTTTTCATCACACCAGAGTCCTCCACTACCATGACCCAAAACCAGAGACATTTATTTGAGTTTCTCTGGTACACCTCGATCAACGTGGTGTTTTTCATTGTTTTCTTTGGCTATGAGTTCACCTGGGTTTCTGAGCCTGGCACTCAGAGAATTATATGGTGAATCTGTGTGTTGCAGGTGACTATCCGGGGGTCATTTTCTCGAATCTACTATCACAAGGAACGCTTGGCATTTCAACACATATGATACTATCGCTCGAAGATATTTAAAGGCCCCTGAAACGGAAAAAAGACTCATTTATGGAATCAAATACATTCGGAGGAGGAACGTTTGTGGTAGCGTTATGAATAGCATTCTTCACATTGACAAGAATATCGCCTCGATCAATGGACACGTTGCGGCCGAAGGAAAAGCACACCATGGAGATGTCCAATATGTATACCAACCAGAGCCTTGATATTCCCAAGACATTTCAAAGTCCTCTTTTAAAATGGGCAAAAACATTCAATATTACAGCCACAAACTATGACTTTCAGAAAATCATATATGCTCTCATTTAAGGGTGCATTTCCTGGTATTCGGAATGTGGCAGTTGTTCAATATTGCACCTGCTTTATAACACTTACAGGCTCGGTTCGAAAATGTTTATTGGAGGTTTGCAATGGCGCATGAGTGGAAAATTGCGAGTACTATATTTTAAAGTTATGGGTATGGAATTACTTCAAAGAATATTGGCTATAATATGAGAATACTTGCTCAGTTGTGGTTGCAAATGGATTTATTGATTGGATATTTCTTCTAGTCCAGAGACAAATTTAAAAAAAAGGTTCAATCTCTCCCGCCGGTTGGACAAGGGTTTTCTGGGAATAGTTAACGGAAGAAATGTTTTCTTTCCCTTTCAATTTTTTGTCGGGAATAATTGTTTTCTTTTTGGTGTGCTAGGTTTACCTCATTGGGGCCTACTGGATGTGCAAAATGGACACGATCATTTGGAAACCTATTGGAGAACCTGCGGTGCCCGTTATTGTACCCGGAATGAAGTTGATGTTTTGAAACCCGAAAACAAGAAATCACATGAGTCAACTTTCAGAAAAGATGCAAAAAAAGGCGTAGAATCGGAAAATACTGAGGGCAATTACGATGGACCCGTAAACGCACGAGAATGGGAAATTTACCCCTCTTTGAATGCCCCGTTTTCGGGTAAATCAACCATCAGTGCCTGGTATCAAATTCAATTTTCCTAGATAAACTCTTCAATGGGGTGACTTTTCTGTGGCTTGCCCCATGTAATCATTCAGTGGCAAGGTTTGAAAGTATGCGGTTTGCGCATCTCGTCTGCAATCGTTTTGACAATATTTTTGCACCCAAGAATTTTGCAAACACATATATTATAACACTACCTTAGCTTATAAACAATCTTAATAGCTGGAATAACGATTCAGCTTTTGGGGATGTTCCAGAAGCAATTGGCGGAAATGGGCGATACCTCGGGAGTAGACGACTTGCAGAATGCCATCACACAGTTAAAACACCGCAAATTCCAGACCAATAACGACTAAGCAAGAAACCGAAACTATTCCACTTTTCCCAGATTACTATGACGAACCACCCTTGCAAGTAGAGCCTGCGGATTTGGGCCTGCCGATATGGGCCTCCCAATTTGGATCTCCCAATTTGTGATCCGTCGCCAGTTCTGAATGCGTACGAAAAAGATGCTTCCACGCATAACCACCAACCACTGACCGACGCTGACCATTCAACACCAGGACAACATTTAGAAGGTGGCATAACGTTGCACAAGAAAAACATCATCGCCACCCGCGTCCTGGCGCTCGTTTGGAAACCTCTTTTTCTTAAAAATGCTTCTGTTTGTCCATGCCTGCCCATAAGACAACAGTACAACAGTGTCTCTGCCAGAATGAAAAGGCTATATCCAACCACAATCTCCCTGAAGACTGTGCATCCCTATGTGTACCTCTAACTCAAATATACATGCCTTCCGAGGGATCATTGATATTTGCTTGATAAGATAATTGCATTATTGGAATTACACCTTGCACACTCTAAGCGAAAGAAGCAGAATGCCCAACAAGACACGGTTGGATCGCATAATACAAGACTTCAGAAAGGAGGATCGCCGAAGAGGATGTCCACAAAGTCTCCGCTCTCAAAACCTAGCACAAACGACCAAGCAACTGCCGACCAAGCAAGTGCCGCCAGACATCAGTCAGATATCTGGTAATAGTAGTAACCGGTAAAAGTAGTAACCGGTAGAAGTAGTAACCGGAAAAGTAGAAAAGCTCCGGTATATATTAAGCAAAACGGTGCATACTTAATATAGCAAAGATGGTAAAAGTGAGCACTAAAGGGACTGGGCGAAAGAAATATTTGGCTGCGAAAAGTGCGCTTGGACCCAAGCTGGCAAGCCCTCAGAATCGCGCATCATGGCGTCTGTGGAAATTACAGACCGAGCATTGCCATGTAGTGTAATTAGCAATTAATAGACAGTATAAACCCACTCACCGGGCCACCCACACGCGACAAGCGCCCTTCCTCTAATTTAAAAGTCGACTTAGTAGTGATAAATGTCAGGTCTACGAAAATAAAAAGTAACGACTCTTTTCAGGATATGCGCTTATGGTATGCCCCGAACTTCCACATCCCCTACATGAATATGGACCGCGTTTTCGCCTCGGAGATCCAGCATTTGTCTGCTCGCTCACTTGATCGTTATGGAACTCCAGGACTTCCGGAACAAGGGAGAAAATATTATCAACCTCCTCGACCGAAAGTTCACTTTCTAAAATGAATTCTCTTTTGGGCTTTTTCGTTGTAACATGTTGGCTACGCGTCCCCTCGTGACTTCATTCGAGAGGACGACGGCCGATTCCAAGAAAGTTTGCGCGGCTTCGTCATATCCTTTGAAAATCAGTTTTAAAGGTTTTCTAGCCACAGTATTGACTTGCGGAGGCCAATAATTAGCAGCGGATGATAGCTTCTTCAATGTTTCATGCTTTGATGGTGCTTTCGGTCCTTCTTGCACGTCTTCTCTAGTGACATCTTCAGCGCCCTGTTCACGCTCGGTTGTCGATATACAAATGTTGGGAGCAAGCTTCGAAAGCACATGATAGCGTCCGGGAAGATATAACCCGGCCGTTCTGTAAGCACTATCAATATTATCTACCCTGAAAGCCTTCATTCGAGTCTTTGGGTATGCGTCAAGGAACTCAAATTTGTCAATACTGTGAACTTTCAAAATCTTCTCATTTATAACATTTCTGCACGCCCGCTTCAAGACAGAAAAACAAACAAGGTCGAGTGGCTGAAGACGATGAGAGGCATGCGCAGGCATACACTGTACTTTTATCCAATTTTCTTCACAAAGTTCCATGAAGCGGGGTGTCAAATGACTGCCATGCCCATCGAAGAGTAAGAGACGATAAGTCCCCCTCGTATTCTTGGTTGAGGGAATAAAAATATTTTGGAGCCAGCTAAGTGCCATTTCGGTATTAGTCCATCCATTTGCAGTGTCACCTAATCGCCATTTAGGTGGTATGTTGTTGAACCAGCCCTTTTGCAAACGAGCACCTTTCATAATTATGAAGGGAGGAAGCGCGAACCCCGCGGCACTAATACATTCAATTACAGTCACCCATTCACGGTTTCCGGGCTGAATAATTACTGGGTCTTCACGGGAATGGGATCGTGTTATAAGTAGCTGATAAAATTCCCATGGCGAAACCAGTCTCATCAACGTTGTGAACATCGTGGTTTTCAATTCCGAATTCCATGATGGTGTTTTCTACCCGATTAAACCAATCATTGAATTTTTCCGGTGTCTCACAGTAAGCACGGATATAATCACGAGGTCTAGCAATCTTACTCGTAAGACCAGTAGTCCGATTCAAGTATCTTGAGAGCCAATTATTCCCGATTGTGAGTGGGGGAATTGTTGCGCGGGCTGCGAGTAATGCATTAGCCATTTTTCGAACTGCCGGATGCTGCGGAGGCAAACCGATACATTAAGGTAGAGTATCCATTTCTTCAACGAATCCTCTTCGATTGGTGTCATCAACTGTTTGTTTTGACACGATTGAAGCTTGCTTTGTCGTCCGTTCACCCGTGCCTGTAATGTGGAGCGCGCCACCTGAAAACGCCTTGCTAAATCACGAACGGATAAGGTTGGATTCCTTTTTTTTTCTTCAATCGCTAAAAGAATAGCATCCTCTTGTTCACTCAAGTTTTCTGGGATTGATTTTATCATTCGTGTCATCAAATTGAGCTTTTAAGCTTGTTCAAAAAACAAAACGCGTGTCGCGTGTGGGTGGCCCGGAGAGTGGGTTTATACTGTAAATTAAATAATATATAAATGGGAAATATCGAATTATGGACTGGGCGACCTGGGGTCAATACCCGGGGTCTTCATGTCGCTGGGGATCCTGCATCAATTTCATTCCACCTATTTCGGTGATATTGTAATATCTCATTTCACAATTAGTGGCTAATCAGTGTCGGATACCCTGCCAGAAATATACCCTCTTGGGTCGATACGCCGCCAAGAAAGTGGAAGCAAAGAAGATGATGCATTAATAAATACGATTCTACCTTCTTATCATATGTGTGAGTCTACAATATCGAAGAAATTAAGCACTAATGAAGAAGGTTTCAAGGAATACCCCCCGCTCTATGAGATGTCACCCATGAATTCAGGAGGTGTGACGCCAGTGGTTTCTGTGCCCGCTGATAACGGGAAAATATCCGAATTTTCCTTTGCAGCCATTCCGGGCCAAGACACAGAGCAAGGGACGGCTGAGAAATTTAACAAGAATTCTGCTGATTATTGGCAGTCTACGGTAATTGCGCATGTGCATAATTTGGACAATTAGGCTGACTTGAATAACGCCATGGCAGCAAACTTGGACGTAAGAGTTTTCTTTACGAAATTGGCCAAAGGTATTTGCCAAAGGTATTTATATCGATAAACCTTCAAATCGGTCCATTGTAGTAGAATCCATTGCTCGGTTTTGGTGCCGGCCTCTAATGGCGGAGGATGCAAAAAACGTGATTTGCACCCAAGTCGCACACCCAAAACCTTAGTGACTGCAAAACAATTCTTAATAACGACTCATCCTAATTTTTTCTGAAGACCAAATCCAGATTTACCCCCTGTGGTTTACGGCCAAACGCATCTTTCCAAAGCCAATATAATTGTTTTTACCAAACAAGAATAAAAAAATCAGACCAAAGAAATCACACCCAAAACTTCCAGCCTTATATAATGACGTTTGCGAACGCCCACATTGACAACACCCGTGTCTTTCGGACAGAGTTTGAAAGGTGTGCAACATTCTTGGTAATGTACAAAACCTACTTGACGGAGATTGGCGAGATGTCTGAAGTGGAAAAGATCGAACTTATCATCCAAACAATGGAGAGTCCCCGAATTCAGAAAGTCGATGGTGAATCCCCCAGAAACGAGACAGAACCAGCCCCCACTTTCGAAGAATGGTACAAAAAGAAGAACACAGAAGCAGCATTTCCCGAAAATGGTCCCCCTAACCCTGATAAGTCACCTGCTGTGAACGTCACAAACACCTTAACGGTTGTCCCACATGAACAGACGGTAAAACTGCGCAATGCTGGCCCAATGAATATTACATATATATTGCAACTGAGGGGCTGCCGCCTTTTGGGTATTTGGGGGAAACTCATGATGTTCAGAAAGCTTCCCTTTGTCAACGCAACTTCAACAAACAAACAAGAGGCAGCAGCGATGATGAGGTGGGCCATATCGCAGCAGAACCTCCCAGAAGAATGCGCTCGTCAGTGTGTGCCCGTTATGAAAACCCTCCTTCCTTCTTGGGAACCTGGTTGGAACTTTGGTATCTGTTTGTTTATTTGGGTGTACTGCATTGGTAAAGTTGCAATTGTTTATGGCGGGAAACTAATTCAGAGAGCAAAACAACCAGAAGAGGAACACAATAAGTCACAAGAGGAACATAATATAGAGGAACATGATATAGAGGAGCAGACTACGCGAGAAGACGAAGACAACAGACCAACAAAGGAGGAGTGTCAGGGCAATATCAAAAAAATCTTTACAGAAATGAACATGCGAGAGAAAAACATCCGGTTGGAACTCGAAAACAAATTACGCCCATTGGGGAAGCATGCACTCATTGACTATTTAGAGGGTCTTGAACGACAAAAGCTTGATGGTGATTCGATGTCAGAAACGGATGCACTTATGAGGCTCATGCACCATCTACATGTTGATGTTCAGTTGCGACTAGCAGCAGACGCAAATTGCAGGGCCTATAGGCTCTTACCTTTGAAACTGAAATTGCTCAAGGAGGCCAGACGCGAATTCATGTCCAAGGTTCGTGCAAACCGATTGCAGGCCTACAAAAAGCGTGACCAATGTCTAAAAGTAGGTTTCAAAGGCCAAGCAAGTGATGGAGCTGAAACGGCCACGGGCGGGGACACGGGTAAAGTTTCGAAGATGTGGATATGTGACGTGATAGATGTCGCGGTTAGTATTTATGGGGTGATAACAAGTTCTTATGCACTTTTTGAAAGAAACCAATATCCGTGGCGTCACTTCTAGAGCAGTGATTTCCTCAGTTTAGCGGAGGTAATGGTTCTATATGTGAGGGACTTCGAATTAAGAAATTATGGGCCATGAACATGTGCACTAGTGGTAAAGAATACCCCCTACAAATGAGCCTTTCATGGCGATTTATTCATACCATAAAGAATCCGTGTGTAATGAGTAAATACAGATCCTCGGTAATTGGTCCATCGCTAAAATTTAATCTCCTGCTAACCAACAAGGATCACTTGGCACGCCTGGAAAAGTCATCTTTGAAACATTTGATAAATAATTAATATTCCGCAAAACATATTTCGAGGGTACATGAATTCTTTGCTACCCGTACCATGTATGCACTTTGGGAGGTGCGATTTTCCAGTGTAAACGATATGGTCACGAAGAAAAGAAACCGGTTACATCCCACTACTACCACGGCCCAGACACAGGAAACACGTATCTGTTTCATAAACATACGGAGGGAGGATTGAGTGGGGGAGATTGCGCATCATGTGAACCGATTATGGACCCTGGCGTTCTGGGTTGTGGGGTTTTAAGGGTTTTTTTTTTTTTTTCGATGATAGTATATGTGTTGGGGAGCCATCTTTCTGGATGGCAGTATCAGCAGTGTGAGGGTGGAGGGGTGGTATTCTATGTGATTCATATTGAAAGTACCTGGAAATCTCGTGGGGGTATTTTGCAGATGAGGAGGCAAAGCGTTTCTGAGGGAGGGAATTTCCACATTCCCAAAGTCGGTGACCCCAATTGTCCTGAATTTAGTTTTCTTCTTTCTGAGGCTTTTATCTGGTCAAAAATGTGTGTGAGGATACCCGAAACTGAACCCTTGAAGCGAAGGTTTGCCAACTTCATGAGCTTTACGAGTTAGCCCAGCTAACTAAGTTGACAAGTTTGATGGTCCTGAAGTCAACTTGATTCGTGACTTTTCCCCATTTGGTGCTTAGCCCCATCGGTGGACACCGTTGAAGCATTACATATGAAATGAATGAGCGGATACGCAATTGTAAGAAAAGCGATTCAACAAAACCGAGGAAGTATTTTGGTCTTGTGTACCGCTCCCAGAAATAGTGCTTTATTACGTGTATACAAGAACCATTTGAGCTTTTACAGTACATAGCAATATCTTTATATCGCCTCCAGGTTCGATAATTGGCGATTGTCAAGTCACGAGGCATCTACCAACTAACTGGAAGCGTTTGGTCCCTTCAGAAGGATTTAAATAATGAAAAGGAGACAGGCGATACACACGAGGAGGAGAGGATAAATGGACCACACACATGAGCCATTTAGTATGCCCTGTGGATGGGCGCAGATGACGCTGATCCAGAAAGGTGATATTCTAGTGTTTTTATTAATTGACACTGCTCCCATCTGGGGCATACCAGTACAAAGTCTTCTGCTTCAGGGCTTCTAATGTGATCTCACTACCTTTATAATTAGCAAAAGATAACCTCGGAGTCAAATAAAACAACAAATCAGCATTGGTGGTCGGGGATTTTCTATTGGGTTCAGTCTTTTGACTATGCTGCTAAGTAATGATAGGCCCAGAGGCCTTAGTTTGGGTCCATCTTGTATTTAAAGTAGTGCAGAATGTTCAGTGGGGTTCTCTATTCTGTTTTCCACAATTCTTATATTCTTTTTTCCACATCGGGAAATAGTACTCTAGTGGTAACGCAGCAGCCTCACTCCAGGAAACATACCTGTGAGTAATATAACTTACATAGATGTGCACGCCCACGCAACCGCGGCCGATTTTGTTATCTGCTTGGGAAGGAATTTTCCGTAATCATAGCGCATACAACATTTTATTTTTTCTGATTCTACCTTGATAGTGTACTGAAGCAGGATGCCAGGGGGTGGAAATATTGCAAAACATATCAATTTAATCAACACTTTGTACTTCGATGGGATTCTTACATGCAGAAATTACCCTCTTTAATGTATGCGGAGTTTAGAAAAATAGACCTGCAACGTTTTGTTGTATGGAGAAGTGTCCCTGCAACATCGCCCTCGTCCATTACAGATATTTCGGTATGGTGAAAAACATGTAGTATGTATGATTTGTCCTGCCTTTATCCACGTGCACACCAATATGTTAGTTTTTAAGGACGAGGATTTACCGTCATCTTTTTAGCTGGCCTATATCACTTATCTTCAGGGTAACAGTACACCATGGAACTACAAGTGTTGAAATTCGACCCTTTTGCACACGTCGTTCGAAGACGCAAACATCGAGCACCCACGCACCAAAAAACCCCCCCAGAAAAACCTTCCCATCATCAAATCAGCCGATGCCCCAGCATTTATACAAAGAAGTTAAGGCAAAGCGCATCATCTGACATAACCAGTGACGGAAATACCCATGGGAATGCTTTTAAGTTCGGATACCCCAAAACTAAAACTACCAGCACCGGGGCATCGTCAACCAAACATTTACCTGTGGCCACCAAAGTGGCACCCACCAAAAAAGAAAGCTTGCAAACTAGTATGCGTAATGAGATTGTCAAGTTACAGTTGTCAAATACGTGTGAGCGGGAAATGTCAATTATCATCGCCGCAATATGGTCCCGCTCCAGGAAAAGTGGAATCGCAAGTCTCATCCTAATCCGGTATGCCTCATTAGCCATTATGGGGTATGCTATCAACGTCTATATGGCCGCCAACAGGCACAGATATGTGCACGACACAAGGGCAAGCGACCCGTCGTTTCAGCGTCGGATGAGAGTTTTCATCGATGATATTGAGACGGATCTCATGTACTGCCGCGAAACGCTAGAGCTAAATATCGCCAAATTACCTAGGGCCGATCTTGTCCAATGTTCCAATGATCTTAGAACCGAATTTGAAAGCTACATAGAACCGCGTGATTACGACCTGTCTCTATGGCAAATACCTTTCGTATGTGCCGCGATCCGGGCCATTCTTATTCTGGAGCTAATGGAGCCCCAGTCAAGTGACCTCACGCCCCTAGGAGATGAGTACAGAGCACGGAAACACGAGATTTACAGCATATTAGTGTGTCAATCCCAAAACAACGTTCACGCTTATACGCACGAGCCTGAAGCGAGGAAAACCTCGCGGTTAAATGCGAGTGACAAGTGGTATGATTTGTGGGATTTTATGTGTGCGGAGGCCACCGACCAGACATATCCGTATCATTTCAGGGTGATGGGGGATCTTTTGAGAGTGATTACGTGTGCGTTTGTCCGGAAGAACAATAGTCCGTCGGGGATAGTCACAGATATGGTGGAGCGGTGAGGCTCTTCTTGCTTTTGGAAGCCGATTAGTGTGGCTGGGGTCTCTTTCTTCATATTGGGTATGAGATTTCAAGCTTGGACAAGGCTAATGGTGTTTTTCCATTTCGAAATGGTGAGGAAACGTGAAAACATTATGCCAACAGCAGTATAATGGTGACTTGCGTGATTACTATTGACTCCAAGTCTGGTGATATACTAATATGAGAATATTCAACCCTAGAGGTTAATCAGACAATGCCAACGCAAATCAAACACAGTTAAAACCCAGTTAAAACACTCCTCTGACGAGGCTCAAGTCACAACCACTCCAGCAAAGAGCCCCAGCCAGACGCTGTCTCCTTGGACCCTACGAAAGGGTCATGCCGAGCACATCAGGGGTGGGTGCGGAGCGTGACGGTAGACACCATCACAAACGCATGATTTGCAACTGGTCTCTCGGATGCACAAATCAAGGGATGGGACCTAGCTTGTGGAGCGGTACCCATATCTCTTTTCTGGCTCAAAAGATAACCCTTCGGTGTTGGACTTAGAGCGTACAGGCACACCCGTGGGATGTCCGATTAGGTATTACCATGGGGAGGATTTATGCCCTTTCTCGTCACCCGGGGCTTGCTCTCCGCCCGGTGCTTGATTTTCTCTTTAGTGCGGGAAGAGACTCAGATATACGAGTCTGGGTCATTCACGAACACAGGTAATGGTGGTTACGGGTCACCGCAACGACGGGACGAGTGTTGTAGCTCAAACAGCCGACATGTCACTTAATCTGACCATATGGAAGAGAGAAGGCCTTAAAGACTAAGGTTGGAATGCGGTCGCAGAAAATCTTTCCCTTGAAGAACAACTAGGATACTTCTTCTTTAAAGACTTTGCTCAAATACCTTCGACTCAAACTTACACATGATATGGCGAAGATTATGAGTGGGAACCGCAAACGCATATTGGTCGATCTAAAGGGCTTTGTGTTTCCAATTTCCTTCTTGATAAGTCAGGGAAGTTCTTTGAAAGTCTCAAGTGGACGTCCACAAAAACGGAAATTTGCTATCTCAAAGAATGGCAAGAAAATCTCCCTCGGCCCAGGATCTATGAAACTTCAACCTTTGTCACGGAAAATTGGATCTCGCCGTCATATGTGGCTCCTGCCAAAGGAACAGCTTCATGTTATCAGATGAAGAAGAAAAAGGATGCCACCCGACCAATATCCTTGAGTAAGAAGAAGCAGGAAAAGGCCAAACCAGTGATGCCTAAACATTTTTGTTATGTCCACAAGCTAAAGGCACACGTAGATGGGAAAATGTTTGGAAAATACTTGACAAATTCGAGTGGTGTAATCATCGAGATTTATGACCATCACATCATTTTAATGTGGGGTTTTATGACCCTGTTCATGACGCAAACAAATCGGTACCTCGATACAAATGTCACTTTTGTCTAAGAGAGGTGAAGATGAAAACATTCAAAGCCATGTTTGTGCATGTACCAAATTGTGGTGAATCTCTTAAACATCGAAACTCCGATGCATCGAAATCCAATGTTGGCCCCGTTACACAATACTTATGCACCATTGTGCAACCTTAATCGGTGCGTCGAAACAGTCGCCGAGTTTATTGCTCTAGACGTCTAGAGGCTCAGAGAGGAATGTTTCTACAGCCTTTACTGGGCAGCTGAAGAAGGCTATGGGACATAGCAAGGCGGATACCAGTTGACGCAATTGACACAGTGATTAATGTAATGACGAAGGTCTAGGGCTCGGGAGAGCCGGAGGCTTTCAATACTCAGTACAATAATCAGACGTGTTGCAGGTTTTTTTCTCTATAGACTAATCAAAAGGTAAGAATAGAATAGCGACTAATATAAAAGCAACACTAAAGGCTGATCTTGATTGTTGATATGATGCAAATCCACATTCAAAAGGGCAATATCTTTATTTGATATATTTGTTGACTTTAACCTCATTATATTTTTATTAAATTTTGTTCTAATTACTCCGGTGTATTTAGGGTTAAACTCTCACTTCACGAAGTGAAAAGATTAAGTTACCTCCCCACCGCGTAGGGGGAGCAACCCTAGGTGAATAATTAGCCTAGGTAACTGTTGGCCAGGCTACGCCGGGCTAATGGTGTTGGAACGTCTAATCAAAGCATAATCTTTAAATTAAATAATGGTTATAAATACAAATTATTTGGAATTAATCGGACTTGAACCGATATCGTTCGCATGCAAAGCAAATGATCTACCAATTGATCTATAATCCCTTTACTCCTTATAATATTCTCCCTTTTTAGGACACTGAGTAGTGGCGTCCTGTAATAAAATTTTTCTTAAAAAATGCAATGTTGACTGCATGGGTAATGAGGAGGTGATTGAAGAAACAGGTCATCTTATATTCGTGGCAGAAAGGCCAAAGTTTGATCCATATTTCACGATGGATATTTGACGCTGGGCGGTCGTCATACCCCAACCGAGTATCGCAACCATTTCCATGGCTCCTGATGTGCTGCTTAGCAAAGAACTTTTCGTCAGCCATGGTCCCATGGGGCTGTTGCACATTCGGATTAATGCGTGTTCCAAATTATCAACTCCAGAGTACTTGTGCCTTGTTCCACATATATCTAGGCAGACTGGTGGTCCCACGCAGAAACTTGAAAATGCATGTGATGTTACTACGCTTTGTCTTGGGTAACTATATGTTTTTATTCGGTAAAGACAAAGTGGGTGTGTTTACGCATCGGTTAAAAGTCGTTTTTTCTTTGACAAAGTGGTTGAATGGCACGATAACGGGCACCAGGTGATCATCTTTGCACGTAAGGACACCGTCCAGATGGCCAGGTGGGGCGGTGCAGAAACCAGTGGAAACGATCTTTCCATGCGTGGTTCAACGGTGGGAACACGGCAGATGTTGATGTACGAACGGGAAAAGCTCAAAACACAAACCTTGCGAAATTCTTCCCTCTGGCTTTGGTATTCAGAATGCCGGTCTCAGCTAGGCCTACACAAGCGTGGTGTGAGCCCTCCGCCTCATACAGGCATCGGTAGCCACGGCCAGGCGTGTGGTGTCAATTTAGTCGCCCGTCATCATCAAGGGTATGAAAACGTATGGCCCCAAAAAGGCTCCTTTCTCGTGGATGTCTCCTTTAAATACGTGTGCGTAGGTGTAACCCCCGGTAAGACGGGTCGGGACAAGGTGTGATAGTCACGGCGCAAGAAGAGATCCTGGACCCACAGCTCCTGATCAATTCCGAGCCATGAGCAAACATCTTGTCAAGCATAATGCACACATGTGCTTGGGTGGGTGCATACCGGTGCAATGCCGTTGAGTGGCTGGCCCAGACATATTTAACATATTTATACATCAGGATGCTAAATCCCAAGCTTTATGAGGTGGATAGCCAGTATGGAAAAAACACGGTGTTACTGTGGGCGAAACGTGACTTGTCCGACTCGGATTTGGCGATTCAGCAGCATCATGTGCCCATTAGGAAGTGTTAGGGGATTCTCTTCCCCAAGCACCGTTGCCAAACTCTTACAATCTTACAATGTTACAATCTTACAATCTTACAACGAACATATTGATTTGAGACATGTCTTACTCCACCAAATGGTCTTTATCGCCACCTACTTGTGGTAGTTGGAGTGTGCAGTAAGTGTTGGCACGAATATGAGGCACCAAGACAACAAGACAGAATTCACTTCCAAAAGGGAATTAATCTTCATTCATTATATCAATTTCCGTGCTGATCATGTACATCAATTATTAAAAAGTTTGAGCTGCGAAGGAAATATTGGCACTCGGCTTATCGAAGGTATGGCGGACATCAATAGCCATATGAATGGTGGGCCTGCATTCTATATGTACATGTAATGAACTAGCGATACATTTCTCGGTAAAATAGAGATATAGGAAAAAGTGACAGTCTTGCTTTTCATGTAGTTGGGGGCCTTCTTGGATATTCTTTAATGGCTCATATCGATCCAATCCTCTCTATAAGGATATACCTTTATTATACATCCACCTAGAGCTGACTTTTGGTCGCCAGCCCCAGTATACAACTGACGGTATCGCTACCTTGGACAGCTTTAAAAAGAACCGCTCTTAAAGAGGCCGCCATTATTATCACACCTGGTGATTCTACCCAATCTCGGCAATGCGTAAACGGGTGAAGGTGGTCAACAAATGGTAGTGTAATTTTCACATATGACCAAGAAAGACTGTTGTACCGTTAAACTTAACTAAATGTGATACTTATCGATAACGTCAAATAAAGAATCGGTCATACTCAACTAAACATTCAGGGGCCTTTCATCGCATCGATATTTTCAAATCTCTAACGGCAAGCAATATGCCCTCCCAAAGTGACGTTACCCAAATGAAGACAATGCCAGGAGCATGATTTGTTTTTGTGTGGTGAGGAAAAGAGGCGTTTTCTTAGAGTTTAGAGTCGTTGGATTGTTGGTTGTTCCGGGTATTTAAGACAAAGAATTGGGTTGGACAGTGGGTAGTCGGCCAGAAAGTTGGCTCGAAAGGGGTTGAATCAGGTTTGGCGTGGTACTTCCTGTACTCCATGTGATGGAATCAAAATAGCCACATGAGTCCCCGAGAAGAGAACACCTCGTGTTCTATTTTGGAGTGTTGTCTCATGTGCAACTGAAGAAATATAGACAGGGCCTATAGACAGTGCTCTATGCCGCTTAGACAACCACGAAGGGGAACCCCAGACAAAAACACAAATAAATTTAAAAGCTCAAAAAAACTTCCGGATAAAAGCTAAAAGGTGTACAAATAGTTGGTAAAAAAAACAGTGTGGAGGGGACAGTACTAAAAAAAATGGATGGACAGATGTTCAGAAAAGTGCCTTGATTTGGTCAGCCCTAGATGGCCAAATGTCCCTGTCATCTAATTAAAGTGCATGAAAAAGCAGTCATCTTGGAAGAAGACAGTTGTATATATTCCAGGGTTCTATATATTCCAGGGTTATATACATCCAGGGTTATATAAGGCAACCGAAGGCGAGTGTAATTATGAGCGGAACTTCTTCACCTTCCATAGGTTTCGTAGTCTTAATGGCTTATGAGTTGGGGTCGGCCAAGCGGAACTCCCAGGTGAGCATGGTCTCGAATTTCCAGCCGTACTTGTCCATAGACCTGCAAAGGTATACGAGCTGGAGCACCACACCATCCTTTTGGCCCTTGGTCTAGCAATCTTCGCCTTGGGCAGAAGAAATGCCTGCAAATGTTCACGCAATTCAGCAATGAGAGTTTTCACCACGGTCGTAACGAAGGTATGGGCAAGAAAGCTATAGTTATCAAAAAACTACCTCATTTGGTGCGAGCGGTAAAATGGGGGATTGGCTTCAAGTCGGTTTTCGGGGTTTCATTTTGCTGGAGGATTGGCTGGGATGAAATCTTTGCATAAAGTCCCACGTTTATAGCTACGTCTGAAAACCAAGAGTGCGTGCCCAAATCAGTTCAAATCCAAATGCACTCAATCGTCGCTAATGGAAGATTTCTTCAATCCCACGGGTGATCCGTCTAAGAGCAACGTGTCGTTTCAGAACGCACATTATTGGTCGGATAGCACCAAGGTGCCACTCACAAGGTATCTGCCACATCCAGAAGATAGAAACCAAAGTCTCATATTCCACGATATGACAGGATGGAGGTATCAGTGAGACAGAGTGAGTTTCCTGAAGGAAACAAACCCATCGCATTCCTCGTCCCATAAACATTGCACGATTATATTCGATCGGTAAAACGCATCAGTTTCTGGCTCCAGGAAAGTAGAAACTCCGCAACAGGCAATTGAAGAAAAGAAAGTTTAAAAGACGTCTTCGGTACCCCAGCTCAGACAGCGACCATTGTGGGGTATACGCACTCCTCGGCAACACTATGACGGAAATGTTACAAATGAAAAGGCCGCTTTCCTTTCAAACATCTCAATCGCCAACCCTGTGCATGGACTTGGCCATATGCCTTGAAACAGGAGAACGAGTCAAAGAAATGGAATAAGAGCATGATGTAAAGTCACCTTGTTGTGGTTGCATTTGTCACTATTAAAATAGCGTAGAATTCGGAAGTACCCACAGAAGTAACCACCCATAGTTGGTACACGCACAGGATACTGCCAAGTGTTCTGGTGGCCAACACCTCTGCAGTTCATGTTGATGTACCTCCGGTTATTGTTAGCTTTATTTGGTGAAGCAATCAGACACGATGTAACCTCGGAAATCTCAACAGCAGGAGATATCAACAAACTCCATCGACTAAGATGGACAAGTACACCACCCGACATTGGCCATACTGACACCAACAGCTCTTTGAGTCGGCACACAATCACACACTCTCCTGCGACATATCAAACTTAGTCATGTGCACTCATAGAAAGATCCAGAAATGCCTACCGGGATTTGAATGGGTCCATCCACGACTTTGTTGGGATTAGCAGTGGACTATAAAGAGTATATCAATGGCCCCCACACCGCAATTGGAGAAAAGAAACTCAGTGACTGACACGGCCTGTAGTAGTATCCAAGATCTCAAGGCAACGTGAGGCACTCAAAGAGAACACGGCATGCCGGTTTTGGGACATACTAGTCCTGTAAGCAGGATTTCAAAGCCTTTGGGTGTGAGAGAGCACTTCCACCTCTAAAGGGCCAGATAGAAAAGGATGATCTAATTTCTTCTTCTTCACACACCGTTGAGCCAGCGCAGCCATAAGTGCAAGATATCTTGGCCCAGTGCTGAGCCATGAAATGAGGAACGGTGCAACACTGGCTCTATAAATGCGGGCATCTCACCAAACTTCAAAGTCCTATACGTGTACCTCAAACTATTTGGGTCGGGTATCGGCAGCCCCTTCAATATACCCATCACATAAACGACACACGCGGACCTGTTCAAAACACGAAATCTTCAGGAAAAAAGCTGAAAAGACCACCTGAAATCACTGGGGTGTTCCACCAACCCACCGAATTCGGGAGACGCGCCCTTAGTCATTGCCCAACATTTACTCGCTGCTGTCATAATCAGTACCTGAGGGATGAGCTCGGCTATCTGCCGTGGATGTACCTTCATTCTTGGCAGCCGGTGTGCTCACGGTCGCCATGATATCTATGTTTTTCAAATTTTCACCAAGAACCTTATCGGCGTCACTTTCTGGTAAGTCTATCAGAGGAGTCTTTTCACGCAATTTCTTAATGAGGGTTTGGTTGGTGTCAAGACGCAAATCCTCGGGCGAAAGACTGGTCATCCACAGATCCACCACCCGGTCTTGGAGCACATTAAAGTAGGGAATCTCTTTCTTCGTTTCGTGGTCAACAAACACCAACTCGGTGTCCACTCCACTGATCATGTCTTCGTCGTCACTGGAGCTTCTCAAGTCCCAGTTTCCCTTTTCAAGGTCATTGGCAAAGATGAGAAGAAAGTCGCCAAAGGTGTCTGCGATTTTGTACTTGATGTCGAATTCACGCCCAAACAAAATCACCTGGCCCCATTTTCCCTCGGCGATTTCCGGGGCTTCCGAAGTGCCTGGGGACAAATCAATGCCGATAAAACTACCAGACGAGTCTGTTATCAACGGAATCCATTGTGAGTGGGCGTAGATGGGGAACACCGTGTTTGGCGGCACAGAGTATTGGTTAGGAAACACATTGGTCTCTTCGGGCGTTTTGGCTCTTGTTTTGAAGCCAGCAGATGAACCCAAGTCGTGCTGGGCAAAGCCTGCTTCTCGGGCGTATTTCTGAAGACCAGACACCTCGGCCTTCTTCACAAGGGACTGGTGGACCTTTCTCCAGCTCTCAGTCATGACGGCTATTTCGTCAATGGGCATGAGCCGAAGTCCATAGAACAACCCACAGCATCCGTTATCGTTGAAAGTAGACTGGCCATCGGTCAAGCGGAAAAACTCCTTCACGCAAGCGGGAAACTGGCAGCTCAAGTCCTTCTCGAGCTCGCTGATGTCCGCCTCGGTACATGGGTCCAGCAAGGAGTTGTTGATGTCTTCGGAATGTTTATGAAGCCATTTTTTGATGTGTCTCCAGGCTAGTCTGACCTCGTGCACGCCTTCCGAGCCTCCACCCAGAATTGGAGACAAAGACAAGGAAGTGGTTGAATCATTGGCGAGGCTGGCGCCTAGAAGCGACGTCTCGATTTCCGGTTTGTTTACCCGGTTGAAGGATTTTCTGGAGTCGAAGTCCGAGTACTTATCGTTTGCGCTGAGCGAATACACGAACTCCTTGAATTTCTGCGAAATAGTCATGGCGATTGTGGAATTAAGCACGTGCTGATGATAGTGTGCTGGTATACTGAGGTTAAAGTTTCTGGGTTCGGTCCAAAATAACAAGATATCGTTATTCAAGAAAGGATATCGTAATGGCAAACAGGATTATCGCAGATAATGTCCAATTCTTTGGATGTTTTTATTGTCAGAAATAACTTTTTTCTTTCTGTGGTGGGGTCGGTAGCGAGCAAGCAACCAAAAGAGATGTTGTGTTTTGACGTGGCCGGGCAGTTATATGCACGGGGATTAGGCCAGAACAAAAGAAAGAACAAGGCGAGAAATGGATTTTCAAGATTCTTCCTAAATCGGCAAAAGCAAAACGCGGGATACTCAGACTCGTTAGAGGGCCGTGACGTATTATTGCCGTAGTGGGAAAAAAAGTGGGAGTCCGCGTCAACAAAAGCCCGTCCTATTCGGGAAAGTTTTGTGCGGTGAGATGAAAAGCCCACTTTTGCCCGCTCGGGCCGAAGGTGCCCCTGACCAGATAAAGGTTAACAAAGGGCAAAAAACAATCTGACATGATAAAATCTCTCAGGTGGCGCTTGACACCATACAAGCGGGAATGTCAGCCTCTTTTGTTTTTCCCCTAAATAGGAAGTTAATAATATCCAAGAATGGCCAAGACCGTCCAGAAGCAATACACAGACAAGAAAATGTTGTCAACAGAGTGAGTGCATTGCCGCTGGAAAAGGAAGACCCCATCAGTCCTTCGTTTTTCTTGTCAACCTCTTTGCAAGCGTACGTGGAAAAAGGCTCTTCCAAGCGTACATGGAAAAACGCTCTTCCAAGCGTACGGGAAAAAGGCTCTTACGAAATGTGCCCCGGGCATGAAGTGCTAATTCTAGTGATCAGTAAAAACACGATAATCCGGGTGTTGATCTAGAAAATCAAAAAACTAACAACCTTAGAAAAAAAAAAAAAACCCGCTCCACTATGGCCGGGACCGGGTTGAAAAAACTCCAACGCTGATCCCAGTGGAACCGAAAAGGGGGCGTAGGTTTTTCCTAGCCATACAAAAACCTCACGCCAGAACGGCGCAAGGACATACGGCCGGCACAGGTGCCACGGAAAATCTACTGGGCGTTTCATTTTTTGACATTCGTTGGTAAACAAATTGTGGAGAAAAAAAAGGAGTATGATTCAGAACAGGGCGCGTGCGGGTATTTATAGTGGGGGCTGCGCGTGCCGGGTAATGCACAGGGGTGGGTGGGGCTTCAGAGGTGTTAAATGGGTGGGGGAGAGAAACGGGCGTTTTATTTTTTTGCCCTGTTTGGTGGTGACGTCGTACGAGCATGGTGAAGATTTTTACGACATTTTCAAGCTTGGGATGTTTGGGAAATTGACACAATGTTGGAGAGTGCATGTCCCCAAGGTGACTAAGGGCCAGGGCTGTACTTACCACAGGAATCGTTTAAGTTGACAATATGCGGAGACATGGGCGTTGTATATGTTGTTATGTGTTTTTCTGCTTTGGACACAAAACCATGATTCGCTGTGGCCGTGGGTTTAAGTGGTGCAACCAATTTAGAGTGTGTAGAACCTCAGCTCATGGGGCCCGTATTTGACAATGCATGCGGTTTTGAATAAACCATAAAATATGGGTAGTAAATGTGAATTCAGATATAACCGTAAGGAGACCGTGTAGTCTCCCCCAAAGTACCGGTGAGGTAGATGGATTCTACACAGAGTGAATAAACTAGACGTTGACTCAAGAAAGTATTCCTGGTAAAGAATATCTCTTTCTGAACATAAAGCAGGGCTATGATGATTCTTCGAAACCATCAAAAGAATTTATACATAGCTTGTCAGCGTTTCATGAAGATACCTGGTGGTGGTTGAGCATTCAATCTTGTCATTACACGTTGTAAGTGCGTGAATAAAACAAATTGCCCATGTTCAAATTGGAGGTCGGTCCTATAAAGATATTCGGCTTTCATGGAGAAGATTTGAGCTTCAATGACAAGGGAACCTGGTGGGAACGATCTCTTTCTTCCACACTTACAATCGTTGTATCTCCCAGTTGTCTTAAAACATATTCAGTAGCATTCAGGATTACGAGAAGTCGTTTTTGGTAGCTAAGCAATGCGAGAGTTTTGATAGCGTAGCTATGGAAAAAGAAGGGGGTGATTTTCGATTCGCGATTTCGTTTCACGGGTTAATAGAGAGCATGCCTTAATTTTGCTAGATCCAAATTCATGTTGCGGTTGTGCTTGCAAAAAGCAAGTTTTTAGGGTCTCGATGGGGAAAAGTGGCCATTTCTCAAGCAGGAGGTCAAAACGGGAAAATTCCATTCACCTAACAAACAATGGAAACGTATCCATCCCGTAAGGTGTTCTTCAACATGCTCCCCTCTGAAAAACGTTCACTCTATAAAAATGAATATGAGGTCATGAAACGATGCCCCAATTTCATCTTTACTTGGATGGTGAGCTGGGTAAAACGTCGGTGGAAGTAGATGAGTTTTATTTTGACACTAGCAAAGCCTAGGCAGGTCATTACACTAATGAAGATTTGAATAGCTTGCAAACAATTAAGACGACTTAAGTGATTACAGCTCGATATCCCGGGCTTTGTGGAAACTCTCTTCACGAGTGTCGTTTAGAGAAATACGTCGTATTTTCGTATAGAATTAATAGGAGTTATCTCTTATTTATTAATATCTTTTTGAAATACTCGTATATCAGCTATGAAATCTGCTTTATCAGATATTTTACTTAACCGTATGGGTGATGCTTTATTTGTAATCTTTTCAGGTACTATTATTTCTTTCTATAATTCTGTTGAATTTAATACTATGGAATTATTAACACCTCATACTCATACAACTACTTTAAATTTTGTGTTATTAGTAGCAGCAACAGCTAAATCTGCACAATTCGGTTTACACTTCTCTACTACTCGCAATGGAATCTGGCCTCGATTTCTCACTTTCGTAAGGCCTCGCTTTTGTTGGGATGTGAACGGTAATTGTATATGCAATGGTAAATATTTAAAGATGCCCATCGAAGAACGGTGCATATGTTTTTTGCGTATCATCCAGTAAAGGGGTGAGCCAATGTGATTTAATACAATTTTGAAGAAGCCTTTTTTCTGCAGCAGGACATTCACTAACTATCCTAGTATGTCTCTAGCCTATATGATAGGAATAGGAACAGGTGTGGGAACATCTCTCATAAGTATTATATCTTGTGGCATGCATTGTATAAATCATTCTGGATGAGCCTTAGATCTAGAAGTCGAAGAGGGGTGCACCAATAGAATAGTATTTACAGAGTGGCCTTCCACAGAGTCAGATTACTCCGACTATAACCTAGAAGGACCTAAAATGACCAAACACATTGTTAATTCACACTATCAATTAAAACAATGGAACAGCGTAATCATATGTGATTCTAACCAATACCAAAGAAACTGTACCGTATAAACGGCACTGGCCCAGATCTTTCTTTGAATAAGAACAAAGTGGGTAGTCCCGTTTTATGAAAATGACCGTGGACGCCCACCCAAAACAGTCATTTCCCTTTTGGCACATGTTACAAGTCTCATTTAATGTTTACCAACCTCGGCAGAGGTTGAACAATCTCACTTACAAGGGAAAGTCGAGGACATTATTAAGATGGACTCTGGACCCATCTTGAATAGTTTTTGCCAAGTAAACATGTTTTGCTTTTAATTCTATACACGTCGAATCCGTGATTGTGCAACACTCAGAACGGCACAATAGCTTGTATTATTGTCTATTTTATTACAATAGCTGTGCGCATAAATCGCCTTATTGGGAATCATGAATGGCCTTATTAGCAATTCATTAATGCGTATTTTCAACCGCCTTTCAAGCACAAAATAGAAATAGAAAGTATACCAAGTTTCAGGTGGGCATATGAGATTTTTGAATATTAAAACAATGGAAAAAATACACCCACAGGAAATTCCTGACTATTTCCAATCAGATACTGTCTGTATAAAGATCACCGGAGTACCGCAAGACATTTCCTCAAAATTGTCTCCAATGTCTGGTCCGAGTGAAGGCAAGGATGCTCTCATTCCTCATTACGAGGAGGTTCTCGAATGGTTCTCTTATACTGACTTTGGGTATCTAGCAGAAGACATCTTGACTAAGAAATCAGACATTTATCTTCAGTTCAGAAACTTATACATCAGCTCCGAATCAGCTGGAAAGTTTGACCACAAACAGTTGCTTAGGTATCACTCAGACTGGGAGAAGCTATTCGTTCAAAAAGAAACCTTCTTACCACCTATCCCCGAAGCCTACATTGCTCAGATTTACTTTTGTGCTGCCCGGGAAGATACGCTGTTGAGGGTTCCTTTGGATGACTATCTCTATGTGTTTCATGGATATGGTTCAGAGTACCTTGGCCATATCACGTTCAGTGCACTTGACCTTGCCTGGAGTCAACCGAAAGCTGAAAATATCGGTTCCAAGTCCAGCCAAAAACCTCTATTCAGCTTCCTTAACGATTGCATGTCATCAAAGAGCACAGCTCCGGAGGGTCCTACAGCTGATGCGACAGTTCTTCTCGCCATTTATGAAAGAAGGCGCTCGTGGACTTTTCCAGCGTTGGTTACTGCAATCCGAAGCGGTGCGTCCAATATTACGAGCCGGGAAAAGAGTCCCCTTTCAATCACTCCTGTCAGAATTTAATTATCGCTTATGTTCACTTAATTTGGAGCATTGAGGAGAGGTTTAAGTTCCACAGATTCATAGAGGATCCAATCAATGCCTCGATCATCGAACAATGGTTGGTGAAAGACACGGGAAAGGAAGAAGAGAGAAAGGAAAAAGGAAATAAAAAAGGAGAGCAGGATGCAAAACCGTTGACTTTCCCTGTGGGGTATCCCAACGATATTTCGCGCGATACAATGGAATCGTTTGTGGGATACATTCTGACGGAGAAGTTTGACTTGAACATCCGCATCCTTGCTCTTTTCCATATGGCCATCTCTGTGGATGAAGACGTTCGCCAATTCGTAGCAGGCATGATGTCCGGAATGACCGAATCGCAGCTTGAAGCTTTGTGGAAGGCGAAGGGAATTTGACCCCGAGGTGGTTCTAGCTATATACCGTTGAACGTTTTACAAGGTGGGGTATATGAGGACCTCATTGTTTTGTCTTGGTTTGGCCTTTATAAACTCAATATTAGTTTTTTTTACTTTATTTAGCCGAATACTTTTTATCTTTTGTTCACGAGGACCCTTCAGGTGGGCTTCTCGGTGAATCACATAAGCTTATTATGTGACTAAGAAATCCGGTAGAACAACAAAGAGCCACCACTCTAGCTATCCTGGATTTGACCGGAAAGCTGCTGCATCAAAAACTTAAGTTTTTTGATTTGTCCTACAACAAATTCTTTTGAGTAAAATGACAACAAAACTCCTCCTTCCTCCCTGGGATCACCGCTCCTGACACCCTGACCATACAATCACAGAACTACCCATTTTGACTCATCACGAGGACAGTTCCCTGCGACCCGGTTGTGACCATGTTACGACCGAAGCGCACGGGCATTGGACCTCCTGGAAGAGCCCTGCCACGGGTGTTTTTACACCAATGAATCCTTCACTCGACTACAAAGGTTTTCATCCGAAGGCGACACTAATCAAACGTATTATTCCATAGGTATATATGGCCTAACTAGATAGTAAGCAATACACAAACATTGAGGAAGATCGTGTTTGGTAGCCCTATGTAAAAGGCTACTCTGACGATGATTGGGATTTCCCTTCGTAAAAGCGAAGTGCACCCCTCGGAGGTATTTCAAACGCCTATTCTTAGTTTCGGAGGTGAAGCATAAGTAAACCCTGAATTACGTCACTATACATTAAGGGCAACTGGGCCTAACTTACCCTGTGCGTTTTCTGTACTATTCTGCCTTCGGTCCTCAAACTTCTGGTTCTGTGTGAAGTGATCGTTTAGTTGCTGTATGTCAAGCTGAAGCAACAGACGAGTATCTGGATCCATCATAGAATAGTTCACGGTAATCCCAATATAGTGTGCTTTAGAGTGTCCTCTTCGTCGCAATCTCTTTGTCTTTAAGCTGGGATAAATCAATTTGGTGATTTTTCCTAGCCGTGAATGGCCCAAAATACCGTTATTCGTGGACCCTAGATGTTCGGAAAGGGCCGGGTGCTTCCGGAAGAGTTTTTGACAAGTGATGTAGTACATCTTGTACATCAATTCCCGAGACACTGGCCGTACCTAAATACGTCTTGTCCACCTTCCTTCCAGTGCTGAAGATGATCTTAATGGCCAAGAATGTTTGAAGAAGCTCATTAAGTTGGGCACTTGATGCTCGAGACTTTTTGAAAGTAATGCCCGGAATTAACTCCGTGGCTTTTTGGGGGGAATGAACTCCATGGCTTTTTGGGGGGTCAGAAACCTGTTGAGTACAAGATAAAGTAGCTCAACTTCTTCCGACTTCATTCCAGTCGGTCAAAAAACTACGGTATTTGGTGCTTGGGTTTCCAGAATAGAATCGAAACATAGTCTCTCTTCATAAAGTAGTTTGAAGAACTCATCCAAAGAAACATGGGTTGGGAACTAATAGTGTGCGGAGATGCGATTTCAATGAAATGTTTCTACACTGAGCATGTTGACTCACCTCTCCATATATTGCACACGTTCAAGTCAATGGCATGACCACGGGGAAACAAATCGCTCGGCTTTCTGCAAACATGTGAATTCCTTTTTGGTGTTGAAATTTCCCCATTTGCATCAACAACTCGTGTAAATGGCGTTACTCCTGCCTGTCTAGGCCTAAAAACTGTGCAACAGACGCCTGACACACACAGCAAATAGCTGGTAAACTCCATGAAGCAGCACCGGCGACATACATCGAATTGCACCAAGATAGCTCCCTCAATCCGTTTAACCAATATTATCAACGGACTGTATGCAAAACACCTCCATCTTTGGAATGAATAGACTTGGCCTGTCACGAACGCCTGCATTAATAACACCAACGAGTAATCCCAATTCCTTCCTTCCATGACGTCATATCATGACACCATCCCCTAAAAGTTTACCGCAACTGTAAACCTTCCTTGGGTGGTTGTTTCAGAATAGTGACCATGTTTCAGAACTTCCGCAATGAGCACCCACTCGATTTTCGCACCTCCACCTACTTTCCACATAAACATTCACAATGGACGAGAAATCACAAAATCTTCCACAAAGAGAAACATGCAAATCTCCAAACCACTATCCCGAAATCACATGGCCAATAATCCCCAACATATGACCCAGACCAATTCGATCGCTTCATCTCACATTGTACAATGCACATGACTTCGAACCTCGCGGAATAATCCCCCGCTATATGCACTCCGCCCGCCCGGAACAGATCTGGAAATACAGTCTTCGGATGATCCACCAACCACCGAAAAAGAAACGAGCAGCGCTCCTTCCGCGCATTTCTTAAAACACTCTTCTCTACTGTAAACCTGGCCATGCAAAAGCTACCCAAGTTGAGCAATGCCCAATATCCCCCCCAAAAATTCTTAACAATGGCCGATGCCCACACCCGTACACCCATACACCCGTGCACCCGTATGCATGTGATCCAGGCGCCACATTTTTCAAATCTTCCGGGGGGCTCGTGTGCACTCCGTGCACCACCGATTAACCGTAAACGGTAAAAGTCTAAACACCAACGATCACGTGGGTTGCTATTTTTCATGCGGCCCCCAGTCCAGAGTCACTGCTTGGCCCGGTTTATTGCTTCGGGCTTTTAAAGTTCCGACACCCAAAGCCCGAACGACACGTAGTTTGAGAATATTGAAAAAAAAAAAAAAGAGCCTGTATCTCTTTTTCTCTCTTTTGGGTTCGGTATTTTCTTTTCCTTTCTAATCTCTTCATCCCACCACCATAGGAGAATCAAATAGAATAAAATGACCGCATTCAGCACAATTAGACTTCTCTTCATCTCCACGGTGGCCTTCTACTCGGTGTACCTCTTTTCGTATAAGTGCCACCAAAAGACCCTTTTGGAAACTTTGCTTCACCCGGGCTCCACCAATGACTTGGTCCACCCGTTCTCCTCCCAGCAAGACCAGTTGTGTGATGCTTTGCACAAGGGCTCCGACTACGTCTCCCCATACGTGACCCAGGCCACCGACTTCATCGACTACCAGGTCCAGTCTATCGAATTGTTCAAGAAGTACAAGGTCGCATCCAAGATCGAGGAAGCCAAGGCTTACTACCACCAAGAAGTCCACCCTCACGTGCACAAGTTCTTGCAATACTTCGAACTTGCTGAGTACCACGTTGCTGTGCACTTGCACGACTTGTCCTACAAGGCCAAGCAGCACTTCCATGGAACCGTTGTCCCCAAGGCCCACGAGGCCAAGGAAAAGATTGCGAGCCAATACGAGGACGCTGCGGAGAAACTCAGCAGCCAATACGAAGCTGTTAAGGAGGTGGCTGCCAGCAAATTGGAGACTGTCGAAGAGGCTGCTGAAACCTTGTACGAAAACGCCAAGGAGGCTGCTGAGACCTACGTCGAGGAGGCCAAGGATGCTGCTGCCAGTGGGGCTGAGGCTGTTGCTTCTCACTACGAAGAAGCCAAGGATGCTGCTGCCACTCAATACGACGAGGTAAAGGATGCTGCTGCCACCAAGTACGCTGACGCTAAGGACGTCGTTAAGGACGTCGCTGATGACAAGTACGCTGGTGCCAAGGACGTCTCTGGTGACACCTACCAGAAGGTGATTGACGTTGCCGGTGAGAAACTCGAGGATGCCAAGGACGCTGCTGAGGCCCTCAAGGAACAGTTCAACAGCCAGCTCTCTGCTGCCAAGGAACAGGTGAAGTCTAAGTTTTAAGTAGACGCCACCCGTCTGAAAATAGGCACTTTTAATTATATACCTAACCAATACTTCACGAATTATAATTCATCATGCACACGCTCCTCCCTCTCGCCTGACATTTCCACTCTCTCATCTGCCTCCTGTACAAACTCTTTCTTCTCATCTGCCTCTTCTAGAGGGGCTCCGTCTACCCCTTGCACAAGGCTCTCAGGGATATCATTTGCCTCGCCCCAGCTGCTGCCATCGGTTTCTGCGGGTGCATCCAGTTTTGATGAAAATGAGGACTCCTTCGTGACATCGGCGAAGCTTTCACGCCTTTCAGTGCGAGATATTTCTGTCACCGTCACCGTATCAACATCAGTCGTTGATGATTCATGTACTTCGGAGCTTGAGTGTTGCAGGACTATTTCCGACTCAGGTGCACTGTGTTTGGGTTCGGCTTCTGGCAAAGTTTCCACTGGTTTAACATCTTCACTTGGTGCTTCTTTGACCTGCTCTTGATGTGTGCTCTTCTTTTCCTTTACAAGATCCTCCTTTTCTGCAGTTTGAGCGGGTTTCTCTTCTTTAACTTTTGTGGAATTCTCGTTCAAGTCAGATTCAAGTCCGGCTTTGTGTGCGGTCAATTCTTCCACTTTGACCTCTTCGTCAGCTACCACCTCGACCTCTTCTTCGGCTCCCACTTCGACCTGAGCCTTTCCCAACTTCTGAGCAGCAGCCTCGGCCTTGAGTTCTTCTTCAACTTCTGCCTTTCTTGCTTGTTCTTTGGCAGCGGCTTTTGCCTTGAGTTCGCCTTCGCGTTGAAGTCTTCTTGCTTCCTTGGCTGCGGCCTTTGCTTTGAGTTGCTTTTCGCGTTGAATTCTCTTCTTCTCTTCCGCAGCAGCCTTTTCTTTTTCTTCCTCCTCCTTCTTGTGTAGCATATACGTCAAGCCTTCTCTTTCTTGATAAGCAAGGTTTGCTTTTGCTCTCACAAGCTGCAAATACTCGGCATTATCCCGCAAAAGGAATGTGATATGGAAGTTGACTTTACCCAAGTAGTCGGCCCAGGGCTCCAATCCACGAGGAGCTTTGGCTCCCCTGGCATTGTACTTATAGGCATTGGCGTCATCAAAGATTTGGTCTCTGATTTCAAAAATCGACTCCTTGACCTTATGGAAACTCTTCCATGCCGACCAGCTCATAGCATCCTCGAAGTCCGCGTTGTTTTGCAACATATCGAGGAGGGAAGACAACCGAGACGAGAAGTCCAGGATAGTTGTCTCGGCAAACGATTCCAATACATCCACGGTGTCCTGGGCCACCTTGAAGTACTGGGTCATCACCGCAACGTGAGCATCGTTGAGATTCTGCTCGACATCTTTCATCAACGCCTCGGGAATGGCATATGCCGCGGCGATTTTGTCTCTCATGATCTGCCTGTCCACCTCTGGCTCGTCGATAGTTTGGTTAGTTTCTCTGATAAACTCGGCGTCCTTGTGGATGGCGGCAATGAGCTCGCTCATCTCTTTATAGCGCTCGTAGTTTTCCTGCTGCAAGGACGTGAGGTTGGCGGAGATTGCCTGCTTGAGTTCTTCTGTTTTTGCGGTCAAGAACGGGCTGAAGTCGCTCTCAAGACTTTGAACCGCCAAATCCAACGTTTTCTGCACCCGGGACGACCAGTAAGACAATTCATAGTCGATCTGGGACTGGCTAGAATCGCTGCCAAAAGTAACAAGCTCGTCTTCAACGGGACCCAGCAGAATCACATCAAGGTTGGTCGATGGAGTAGAATCGATAGATGCAGTGGTTGTATCGCTAGAGGTTGTGGTTACGGTTCTCGTTTGGGTATAGGTGATTGGAGATTCATCGTCGTAGTCATCGTCAGATGAGTCGTATAGGTCAAAGTCTTCGGGCGACTGGAGCGTGGTCTGTGCGTGGGTTGTGGCCTCTGCTTGGGGTGTGGCCTCTGCTTGGGGTGTGGCCTCTACTTGGGGTGTGGCCTCTGCTTTGGGCGTAACAAACGCACCCACGGAGGTGATAACGGTTGGGTTAGTCAAATCTTGCAAGAGATGGTCGACCACGGTCTCCAAGCCGTCGCGATTGCGGATGTGGTTTTGGCGGAATCTATTGGCCTTCACGAGACTGTACACCTCGTCTCGCACATAGTCAGTCTTGTTCTGCAAAGAAGCGCTGACAAGGGCAGACTTCTCCGTCAAGAGCTGCAACATTGAGCGGGCGCCTAGCACCAGCTTGCGGACCAAAGCGTACTGGGATGCGTGGTGGGCTAGTATGGAGACGGAGGGCGCCAAAAAGCGCGAGTAGGCGTACAAAAGCGCCGATTTCACGCCCCGTAGAGCAAGCCAGGTGGACTGTTTCACGTAGCTGCACGCAGCGTCAACGGTGGTCTCCAAGGTGTACTTGTATCCGGCACAATAGTAGACCACCGTTGGGTGGAGGTGTTCGTAGTAATTGTGGGCACAATCGGCCGCCAAGCGCCGGGCGTGAGGCGCAACAGCCCGCGACACCGCCCGGTATGTTTTGGAAGCGCCCAGGGCCACTTTGCCGTAGTTGGTGGCAACTTTGTGCGACACCTGGTAGTGGTGATCATACGACACCCACGTCAGTTTGAGGGGGTGGAGTTTAGCCGCCACAAACGCAGAAACGTGGAGTTTTTCGTCTGCTGCACTCACATACGGATGCACAAACTCAAACCACACGGGATACACCGTCAGTTGCAATGGTGGGCACACATGGGCCGAAACCACATTTGGGGCCCCGGGGGTGGTGCACGCACACCCATAAAACACCAAGTATATGAGGTAAGGAAGAAAGCCCCAGTAGAAGGCGCGTGAAGCCAGACGGCAAAGAAACGCAAAGAGTCTCATGGCGAAGTATTAGGCACGGAAACTGTTCAGCTGAGGAGTCGACGCCAACTGGAGAAAATTGCCCTGTTCCGTGGATAAAAGTGGTTTTGAGAGTTGGCTGGGTGAAGTGGATGCGAAGCGAGTTTAGCCACAGGGCCGCGGAGCTGGATGTTTGGGCAGAGGCCCGAGGTGCACGATGGGGGTGCGACTGCGAACCACGCCATGTTGTGGAGCCTGGAGGACTGTCGGGCGATGCTATGGGAGGGGATGAGGGGGTATTTATATTTTTTGGTTTGTGGTTTTGGGATTTTGGTTTTGTGATCGTTTTTGTGAATTTTTGGTTTTGGGATTTTGGTTTTGTGGTTTGGGACGCCTTTTGGCATACCGGTAACTTGAAAACTTCCTGGAACCAAAGGAAGGTACTGTTTAGTGGGTCAGTTGTGCGGGCCCAATTTATGATCTACAGATCGTCGCGGCCCGGCTGGCACCAGTAATGTTCTAGAAGTGGTGAGGTAAACGGGGAAGCACTCGATATTTCCGGGCGGTTTCTACTGAATAGGTATTTATTTGTGGAAATAAAAATCATGCGTCGTTTTTTCTCGGCAGTTTTGGTTCCTGGTGAAAAACATGGGGGATTGTTTATTGGCTGTTGCAGGCCACTTCGCGGCCCATCATATGCTAGACAGCCGGCCGAGTAGGGTTCACTATTACCCAGAACAGCGGCCCAGATTGATCCTTATTTATCCCGTTTTATCCTGGTGTCTCCCGTTTTATTCTGGATTGGGCATGACTGGTACAGGATTTACAAAAATAATTCGCGTTCTACAGACCCTAGATTGTCCTAGCGAAAAAATGAATTGTCTTCGTAATTTTTTTTTTCTCGTAGCTCGAAAGTGAAATCGCCTCGTAGGAAAAAAAAAAATCACCGCGTGAACAATTGAAATCTCTTGTGTTCTTAATGTTTCTCCTCCTCCAAAAATGAATTCTCACTAAATTAAATTATTTGTCGCCCTCACAAAATTAATCTCGTCGCAGCAAAGTGAATTCTCGGCGCGACAAAATGAATTGTCTCCTCCTGACTTTTCAGTTCATCCATGACGCAGAATGAAGTCTCCTCTCTGAAAACGCATCCGTCTACGATTTTTAAGAAGGAAATACCCATGCTTCAAAAGAAAATGTCCTCGTAAACCATCCTCATTTCAAAAGAAAATGTCCTCGTAAACCATCCTCATTTCAAAAGTAAAATATCCTCATTTCAAATACAAATCGCTCTCTAGGCAAAGGATCCACCGATTTGTAATTAAGTCTGGATTCTGCTGTCCAAACTTTCCATTATGTGCTTCACACTACCGTTTCAGGTTGACGCTGGGCAGTGTTGTTAGTAACACGATATTTTACTAAATTTTTAGTAAACCCGAATATTATAAATATTTTTCCCGATATTATTAGTAATATTATATTATGGAAATATATCATAATATATCATAATATGTTATTTTCAACCATGAGTGGGGGCAGTTTCGACGCGCCACCCAGGGCCAGGGGGACCACAAAGCATCTTATTAGGGTTCGCACGCTGGCCTAGCCAATTATTTCCCTGTACCTCCACCAAAAGTCTTAATTTTGAGGTTCAATATAAAAAAAATTCATGGTGATATATAGATGGTAGCTTTAGACTAAGACTGTATTACGATAAACTAACTAAATCCAAAGGTCCGAACCAGACTAAAGGAATAAGGGGCCGTACCCTATTCGCACTTCCTCGTCGGACGGCATTCGGGACTCAGTCATGTTACTGCATATAGTCACACTTCTTCCGGTCTTTGGGAGCTTTGTCACCCAATATCCTCTTAAAATTATCGCTTAAAATAGTAGCTGTTGACGTCCATGTTACTTGAGAAGCCAAGTTTCGAGAAAAAAAATCAACTTTTTTTGATAAAAAAACCATAATATATTATAATATATTATTCATATTATTAATATGAAAGTCAATATTAATATTAATATTATTACTAAATATTACATAATATATTATGGAGCTATAATATTTTTGCGCGCTTTACTATTTTACTAACAACACTGACGCTGGGTTTGCTCGAGGGCATTTTTTGAATAAGGAACGCTAGACGTATATGCATACACCAAAACCCTCACTCTTCACTACTCCTCAGAAATTTCGCTTTATCGGATAACGACGTTAGCAAAACTATGGCTGTCAACAACTGTGTATCAAACTAAGCTACGTGGCGAAACGTGAAAATAAAGACTTCATTTCAACAAAATTTCATGCATTCAAACGTCCGAACCCCGAAATAATCTTCATAATTATGGATCATGACTCAGCTGAAGAAATTCCTGATGTTGATACGCTTGTTGAGCTGTTGAACTGTACATGATATCTATAGATAGTGAAGCACGAAACGGCAAAATTATTTGCTTTCGCAATAGAGATTTAATATCCTGTGAAAACATTAAATGAGGTATATTACTGCTCATCTATTTGTATGAAAATAAATCATTTTTTTTAATGAGCGATTTGTATTTGAAATGAGGACATTTTACTCTTGAAATGAGGACATTTTACTCTTGAAATGAGGACATTTTACTCTTGAAATGAGGACATTTTACTCTTGAAATGAGGACATTTTACTCTTGAAATGAGGACATTTTACTTTTCAAATGAGGATGGTTTACGAGGACATTTTCTTTTGAAGCATGGGTATTTCCTTCTTAAAAATCATCGACGGATGCGTTTTCAGAGAGGAGACTTTATTCTGCGTCATGGATGAACTGAAAAGTCAGGAGGAGACAATTCATTTTGTCGCGCCGAGAATTCACTTTGCTGCGACGAGATTAATTTTTTGAGGTCGACAAATAATTTAATTTAGTGAGAATTCATTTTTGGAGGAGGAGCAATATTAAGAACACAAGAGATTTCAATTGGTCACGCGGTGTTTTTTTTTCTTCCTACGAGGCGATTTCACTTTCGAGCTACGAGAAAAAAAAAATTACGAAGACAATTCATTTTTTCGCTGGGACAATCTAGGGTCTGTAGAACGCGAATTATTCTTGTAAATCCTGTATCTAGAAACGCACTGATTACTGCGGCACTGGGTCGTGGCGTGCACTGCCAATACTCCCTGCATCTACAAGTATATAAGAATATAAGAATATAAGAACCCACCGGTCAATTGAACTTCTTCTGGGCATGTTTCTGGTGAGAATAAGACCGTCACAGATTTGGTTGAAGTGATCCTGGCAGTGACCAAGCATAAGATGACCTAAAAAAACCAGTATACGTGCAATCCCCGTTGTTTAATACTATCTCCTGCTATCTTCTAGCTGGTTTCCCGGAGTATATCCAAGTTCCCGTGGGTTAGTGGCTCTTGGTCCGTGCTACGATAGTTGGAAACTCTGTATTTCTCTTGGCGGGGTATTCCTCTTGGCGAGGTATTTCCCCCGGTACTAGCTTACTATCTACATGTTGAAAAGCGGGAGTATCTGCAAAGCTTGGCCATGGCTGCAAAATAAGCTTTTCGCATATGGTCTTCAGCAGCGGAGTCATCAGTTCCAGTATCGGGCAAAACACTGGCTTTCCTTGATTTGGAATTGTCAGAATTGAGCATTTAGTACATGTTGTGGTGACATGTGGACTGTGACAGTACTGAAATTACGTGGGGCTAGGTGGAATTAGGTGGATACCCTATACTGACACAGTAGTAGAGGCAATAAGGCCCAAGAGGCATGTTGTTCGTGGTCAGCTGTCAAAGTTGAAGTACGCATAGTCCTCCTCTTGCTTCAATTCACCAAGTATATCCTTAAATAGACAGAACCCACCAAACATGTTCGCTTGGGTTGTTTTGTTGACGTCCAAATGCCTTCTTGCCCTTCAGACTCATGCTCTACTTAAAAAGACAAGATTGTCTAATCATAAAATACACAGATTGGTGGCAGTATCACTTGGATGGACCAGATATAGAAGACAATGCACTATGCCTAAACCATGTTGAGCAGTATGACCGCATAAAACGTGATTTCTTAGGGGGTGCACTTCATCTCTCCGATATTCTTCAGGGACTTGTATAATAATCTTTAAAACATTGGATTAGATATTGACAAGGGCCAGATACGGACAGCAGTAACACACCACCATGTAACCAGTAGGGCTATAAAGTGGGAGAGAGACGACTAGGCGGCGTAAAAGACATCTCAAGGGTTCAAAGGAGCGTTCCATTTTCTCCTCCTCTTCTGACTCTTATACATAGATAAACTTCCATTGGGAAACTTCAAATCGTGAAACCCAAAAAATCTTTATGTGAAGGCGCTCCTTATACAAATACATATTCATTTTTCAGAAGGTGCAAGGGATTAGGTGTTGTATACGAAAGATCTATACAAGACGTATTCCATTGGAAGTAATGCATGTTTCGAAGTGATGGATGTTTGGGTGTTTTTCTATTCTGTTGCGTTCATGCTTCTGGTACTTCTTCGCTTGTTCAGACATCCATATCACAAGTATAAAACTAGTGATGGCTTGATGTATAGCCAACAGTATTTCCAGATATTAATTTCTTCTATGTTTACCTTTTTTCTACCTTTGGTACTTTTCTTACTCTGAACTAATCTTCTCATTCGACTACATGCTCGCTGATCTTGTTCGAGAATTAAAACATGTATAATATAATTGTTGGTATGTTATAAAAAAGATCTTCATAATAAAAAAATAACTTTATTCTGGTTAAAGGTGAGCAGCAAAGCTAGGAAGATCAGCTTGAACCATTTTCAAGTTCACGAATCATCTCCATATCCAAGGAATCAGCTGATCTTGAATAGGGACTTCCTTCGCCGCTCAAACCCGTGCTCGGTGGGTCACCGCCCATATGTTATCAATGATCAGTTTTGCTAAATCCAGTAAAGACAGCTTCATTCTCCTCCGAGTTCCCATGCAAAGTCGGGCTATCCATGTATTCGGTGGTCTTCAATATCAGGTACGGCTGTCGGGGCTCTCTTTGATTGTCCGGGATCTCTTCTAGTTACCTGGGTTTTTATTTCCGGGAACACTGTGCGGTATGCACCTGTGGCCCGTGTATCAACATAATTCGGCAGGGGGGATATTGAGTATGTCATAAGGGCAGTATTTTCGAAACATTGGCGACACCTTGACCCGTGAATTGTCCGTAATATTCTGTTTTCGGTTCTTAGAAGTATCCTGGTTCCACTAGTGTCCGAGCTCCTGTGTTTAGGGGCCCAACAAGGAGACTCGTCCAAGCCTTTAAGAAGCGTAAATCTGTATCAGCGTAAATAAGTCTCACTTTATTGACCACCTTCTGCTTGGTTCCCCAAAAGGAAGTGATCAAGAAGTCTCCTGCTGAGGGGAATAAAAAGCTGTGGATCAAGCATTATGGACCAAGTTTTGTTGTGGTAACTGAAACTTTCCAACTCAGGTTTGACCCAAAAAACCATCGTCATGAGATTATTCTTGTCTTCCGTGCGTGTTTCAACTCTGTAGGGAATTTACCTAACTGTTGCAAACACTCGCCTTATAGACTACATGCATTGTTTGGTAGAGACCAGTAAAAGGGGCATCATGTTCCATGTGGCTCAGACTCCCGTCCTGAGTAGAATACAGATTGAAGCTTCACTAAATTTGTGTGGTGATGATATTATTCCAGTACAAAGGCAAATAAAGGATGATCCCACGCCAGGGAACTCAGTTTGAGCCTTTTGCGAGAATCATGGAACTTGTATTTCCACATTTTGCTATACTCAAACATCAAAGGTAAAAGAAAAAGGTTTCTCTTTATATCGTTATAAAGAGCCACGGTTCATTGGTCGTGGGCCCAATTGACCTAGAGAAACCAACAATACTGTTTCACCCAGTCAAGAAACATCGTCACTTGGCACAATCCACTTATTTTAAATGTACACTTTGCAAAGAAAAGTCCCTGGTTTCCAGGCTTGAAGCGTGTGTTTCTTCCGCCACTTGTAACAAAACCACCCGAGCTTTACAATAATGAATAACCCTTGAAACTCTATTCTTGTTATTATCCTGTTCTCGCCCACTTCTGATCCACAGCAACCCACTGGAACCCACTGCAACAAGGTATGCCTTTACTGTTTTTTAAGAACTTCAAAGGTTTCTGAAAATTTCTTTCCAGTACAATGCATGTGACCAAACTGGATTGGTGTTGATCAAAACTTGGATTACATTGGAAGTCCACCAAATATACAGTTCCGTTATTTGTACTACCTCTGCCGGTAAGAGAAAAAGGCCACTGAGAAAAAGATAATCCAGGAAAAAGGGATTTTTCTTATGTTATAAAGTCAATTTTTTAATTTCTTCACCTTTTTACAGTAATTTATAAACCCAGATTGAGAGCAGATTAAAATGAAAAAGCAAATTTTGAAAACAATAAAATGAACTTTATTTCTTCCCGCAGTATGAATTTTAAGTAAAAAGCAAAATTTTCACTACATGGCCAAATATGGCTAAAGAAGCGGACCTTTTCCGAGGCGTATCATAAATTATTACCCTCAATGGCTGCAAATGAGCACAGGGCTTATATAATCCGTGTTCTCCATACTAAAAGTGAGGTGGGTTCACGAAAACATTCATAGTTCCCAAAAGAAGACCACCTCATCTAAAAATCGATTTCTCCTTGCAAAATCAATTTCTCCTGTATCGATAATAATGGTCCTCCTGGAAAAACGAAGTGTGCTAGAATAAAATATTTGTCGGCCCGAAACCCCCGTCGCCGAAAAATACCCGGTGCGAAGATGGATTGGTGAAGTTAAATTTTCATCCACGACGAAAACAAAAATTCTTTGTCAACAGTGATTGCTGGCCCTTCAATATGGTTAGGTCTGAAAAGTAAAAAGTATATTTCCGAAAAAAAAAAAAAAAAAGAAAGAAAAATAAAAATAAAAAAAGAAAGAAAAAAATAAAAAAACACCGCTGAAAGAAGGCCGTTGCAATAACTTGTCATGAGACATCAAGCCAGGATTATTTGACCCTTAGTGTCACTATTGATACCACCCACCGACTTGTTTGAAAAAACACTGAATTTTTTTCTTAAACAGAGAAATTTATCTAAACTCAGGCAATTCAAGCTTTTCTTTTGTCTCGGATGAATGCATTTCCTGAGAGAGTTCAGTCTACGTCATGGGTGAAGTGGATATTCAGTAGGAGGCCTTATTCGGTTTAATTTCGGGGCCGACAATTCATTTATGCTAGACCATTCATTTTAGAGGGGGTGCATTATTATCGACACAAGATATTCAAATTCTGTCGGCATAGAATGGTTTTAGACGAGGAACTTTTAAAAGAGGTGATTTTCAAAAGAGGTGATTTTAAAGAGGTGATTTTAAAACAGGTGATTTTAAAGAGGTGATTTTCATGCTTTTCCGTGGACAATTTTTTTTTCGTTACAACACCAATATTTTTATAAATCATGACTCAATATTCAAAAAGATACCGACTCGCACATCACCAATACTAACACTGTTAGTTATTGAATACACGCCCATATCATGAATCCACTATCATAAACATCTTTTGGAATCTTGGAATCCGCCTCAATTATACATCATTGTCGGGCTGCCGTTATATTGTTGATGCGCGACGCTCTCTCTTGTCTCCACCTCATCACACCGTCTCCATTGTAACTGCGAACACAACCACCAACACCAACAATCTGCTCATGACATCACATTCCACCCAGCTAGTGACGGTCGGAATCACCGGAGTCGTGGCCGGATACTTCCTCCACCAATGGCTCTCGCACGGAAACCAAACTCCTGGAAAAACACCGGTGAAACCATCCAAGAAACCACCCGTCGCCACGTCACGTGACCCGGCGTCCACGGAGCCTTCCACCGAAGAATCCACATCGTCATCCACCAAGTCGTCCAAGTCGTCCAAGTCGCCCAAGTCGCCCGCTACGGCCTCCACAGATTCGCCTTCGGCATATGGCTCGGCTTGCGGCCCGGAGTCCGGCCCAGAGTCCGGCTCGGAGTCCGGCTCTGAGTCCGGTTCTGAGTCCGACTACGAGTCCGAAGATGACCTCGAGATCGACTCGCGTCCACTTAACGAAATCCCTGGCGAGGTCCGCATGACCTTGGTTGTCCGTCAGGACTTGAAGATGGGCAAGGGTAAGGCAGCAGCACAGTGCTCGCATGCCACGTTGGCCCTTTACAAGAAAATGGCCAATTCCTCTTCCCAAGCATATAACCCCGAGATGCTTCGCCGGTGGGAATACGGCAATGGCCAAGCAAAGATCACCTTGCAGGTGCCAAACCAGGAAGAAATGGACGTGTTGTTTGCTCTGGCCATCTCTCTTGGCGTCAATGCGTACATTGTGCACGATGCTGGCAGAACCCAGATTGCTGCTGGAAGTGCCACTGTGCTTGGTTTGGGCCCTGCGCCAAAAGCCGTCATTGACCAGATCACCTGCAACTTGAAGTTGTACTAGATGTTTTTTCGCATGTGTGTTTTTTTTTTTCTTTCTTTTTTTGATGTGTAGATAATATAAGCGGGATCTTTCACAACAAATATATTATTCAAAGAGGTTCTTGCCGTTGTAAATCTTCCCTTAACCTCATGCCGTGCAATGAAACCTCTCTTGTTCGTATGCTTCCCTCTTTCTTTTCTTTTTCGTCATATCACCCTATGGTTGTCTCAACTTCATAAATCTCCATTCTCCTGCTTCCAACACGAGCCCAGCTCTGTTCAGCGAAGTCTGCTACGAATGCCTTCTCGTACAGACAATGGGTTCACCGCAGAACTCGCTCTTCTCTTCTTCGACATGCGATGGTGTCCCAGTATGCTATCGTCGACATCCAACAATACATCGTCGTTGTCGTCGTCGTCACTGTCCATGCCGTCAATCACCGAATCCACGTCGTCGTAAAAATCATCCACATCATCGAGTCCCAACAGGGATTGACGGTGGCGACGGGCACGAGAAACCAGGGCCCTGTGGCCGTTTTTAAGTCGCTCAAGAGCATCTATACGGGCCCAAATCTCACCCTCGGTTCTTTGCGGAAGCAAGATCGAGAGCTCAGCAAATGATAACTCCTTCCGGCGACGGTTTATCAACAACTCGTCCTCCTCCATTGACCAAGGGATTTTGAAAATCGGTTGCAGGGGAGTAGGGGTCGAACGGCTGGGGGTACCCAGCTCGGACTTGGACCCCTTCTTCCCGGCTCGGCACTTTTCTCCTTATCTAGCTTCCGGTCACGGTCCTTCTCGGATAATCGGCGGTCGCCATTGACTGTCAGCATCGACAGGCGCCTCAAGTAAGTCTGTGATGGGGGGCCTACAATAGAGCCGTTTCGTATGCTGGAGAGTGTGGATGCAAGGTGGGGGATGCCTGAAGGCCCGGATACCGACGAAGGACCCATCCCCGATGGTCCACTGATACTGCTGCCGCCAAAAAGCACAGGGAGATGTACCAAGGAGTTTCTATGGTGGTGGGGAATGTCCATCGATTTGGAAGGAAGACTCAGCACCGAGTGCCTCAGCTGGGATGATACCGAGGCACGGTCATCACGCACAATTTGGATGATGGAGTTGCTATGCAATAACTGGAAGTTGTGGTCGGTGGCCAGGTTCCGTGGGGTCATACTTTGGGAGTTGGGAACTGGGTGTGGCTTGTTGTGTGGTAAGTTCAGGGTCGGGTCGACGGAAATATCAGTGAAATATCCCCCCGAACTACCGGCAGCAGCACTATGCGACTGTGGATCGAGCGCCACGTCCAGCTTGGGCAGGTTCTCGAAGGTTTGGGGGTGGGACGTTGTGTTGATGGGGCCGTGCGGGCCGTTTCCGGCATGAGGACCGCCGTTGGTATGTGAAAGCGCATTCAACCCGGCCAATGCCGTAGACACGGTGTCATAGCCGGTGAAGGTGGTGTTTGAAAGGGGCGAGTATACGGAGCCGATGCCGGTGGAAAGCTCCGAGATACGCCTCTTCTTGGAGCCGGGGCCTTTTCTATCAGTCTCCAGCGAGACACTTGGTCTCCGAGAGTCGGCCGAGGTATCACTGCCGGTGGCCGAGACACCAGTGCCCGGGAGACCAGCACCAGAGAGACGTGGCGACCCGGTGGCAGAGACATCCTCGGTCTTTACGCGCGGGCTCAGGCTCGTTCTAGCGCCGGTTTTGGCCCCAGTCCTGCTACTGGCCCCAGCACCAGTTCCAGCGCCATCAGCGCCCGAGATAGCGGCGGCGCTCTTGGGAGGATTCTTTAAGTTGCCGCTCTTCAAGCGCCGCCAACGGAACTGGCACGCATTGGGGGTACGGTTATTGAAATGCGAAGCGATCTCTTTCCACCCGAGCTTCTGGTTATCTTTCAAATGCATTAGAAGAATGTCATCCAGCGCATCCCACGACGTGGGTGTACGCGTGAAGCTCTTGGTAGTGGGTACAGCTGCTTCTGCGTCAGGAGTCTCGGTCGACATAACAAGAAGGATGCAGGGGGCAACTGGAGTGGTTTGGGAGAATATATAATTTTAGGCCGTTGCAATTTTTGTGGCAGGGGTCAGTTTGGGAGGTCAGTTTGGGAGAGGGCGGTCTTTTGTGGGGGGTGGGCCTGTGTTATGGGTGTCAGCCCGGTTTTTTGTTTGTTTGTTTTTGGTGGTTATACCGTTTGGCTTTCGGGCCGGGTTGAGGTGGTGGGTTTCCTGTGGAGATGATCATCTCGACGTCGATTTGGGTGGCTGCAGCGCACGTGACGCGCGCTGGGGCTGGCGTTGGGCCGGCAGACTCGCGAGCCCTGGAACAGAGGGGGAGGGGCTTTTTTGTATTGGGGGGATGTGTTTTTGTTTGTGTTTGTGTTTGTGTTTGTGGCTTTGTGGTTTGGAATGGCTTTGTGGTTTGGATTGTTTTGGATTTATCCCCTCTGTGGTTTCCATTTTGGTGTTGCATGTTGCTGTTTCGAACGTAAACATGGGTTTCTGGGATTAATTTCGTGTGCGCAGTAATAGTGTGGTGCGGATCGACGTGTAGACTCGTGTGCGGGACCCGGGACGCCCAACGGGCTGGTAGCAGAATTAACATAAGGAATGGTTAGAATGGCCACCATATTGATTAAATGTGTGATCATGGTCACCAAGGCGTGTCGTGTTTTTTCCTTAAGGTTTTAATCAGCTTGATGTTACAATAACCTTAAGCACCGCCATAATCACATTAATAGGTAAAGTCCCCTTGTCCCCTTGTCCCCTTGATATTCCCTTTATAGTCCCTTTGTAGTCCTTTATAGTCACCCTAATAACCACCTTAATGTCACCCTAATAGCCACCTTAATGTCACAATCATAGCCAATTTAGAGACACCCACATAATATTCCCCTCCACATTGAAACCATTTTTTCTCTTTTTCTGTCTGCCCCCTGAGAGCACCAAACACTATCAGTACCCGCCCTATTAAACATCCACAATGCACTTCTCCGTGGATCTTGAAGAAATATATAAAAAAAAAATACTTACTTTATAATCAAAATGTCCCGCCACCTTCCCCTTTAGAAAAAATGGCCCCGTACTGTGTTTTCCCGGTGGCTCCTCTCATCATGAGTATGCCGTTGTCAAACACGACAGACCCCTTTCTCTGTTGAATTTCAATGTTTATGTGGTAACTTAAAAGACAAGTGTTTCAGAGACGAAAGAGGAAATTTCAAAAAAACACAAAAACATCCCGTAAACATTGCAAAAAAATCACAAAGACGTTACAAAACCAAGACAAGGGGCGCTTCCTTTTCTTCCGGGATTCACTTGTTCTGATTTCACAAGGGCGTGCGGGTGGGTGCTGGCGGTCGTACCTCAGGATTTTTTAACGGTAGGCGTGCTGCAAGTTGCAAAGTGCGGCCGGAATGATCAGTTGAGATTTTGGGTTTGGTTTGGTTTGGTATTTTTTTTTTGAATTATTTAAATTTTTTCAAGTTTTTCTGGGCACATTATTTACAATGTTGCTCTGGCCTCTTCAATCATTACACGTGTCTGGAGACTTTTCCAGCTTTCATCTACATGTGCTTCCTACCTTCTCGGTGAAAACACCGTTCATGGCCAGTAATAAGGCGCATTTTAGTGCCAAAGAATCTGCTCAACACTCCTGGCCAAGTACTATACTAAACCTCCAGATAAATTTGACATTTGATAAATCTTCAATGTTTCTTTTGTGCCCTGATATTCTCACCCGAGACTTAAATTCAGGAGTGGTTCTTTTACTTGACCAGTGGAGTATTCGAGGGGTTATTGAGGGTATTACCCATACAGTGCCTTTACTTATAAAGAAAGGCCATTCTGGAATTCCAATAATAACTGCAACTGTGTGGGCAAAACCCATCACGTGGCAGATCCACGGAAACCTATCAGGAACATTCCAATAAGTTTAAACCGACTTCTTTGGAAGAAAAAGATGTATGGTTCCGAATTGGCCCTGGTCTCTTCAGCTATGTGATCAACTACATGAAAGAGGACGAGTAAACGTACTACTTTTCCACAAACTTCGACATACAAAACCAAAGATCAGGTCTACTTGACCAACCGAAAAGCATGTCACAATAATCTAAAATTCCCATGCGATACCAGACTGTCTACGTTGTCCCCTTTTATCTGCTTTGAAACTCACGGAATGGCCTGCCTCCAAAATAGTCCCACTCCACATTCGGCTAAGTTCTAAATTGATCTGCCCATTGTTAACTACACCTCGGTTCTCGTGCCGTCGCTTTTTAATCCATCGCATTGAGTGAGCTCCTCCTACGGGGTGATGATCATCTTGTTGTGCAATTGTCATGTCTATACTTTTAGTGTCCGTTGGTCATACTCTGAAAATCAAACTGTCCTCGAAATCATTCGGTAGATCCCACCTTCTCGGTCCAGATCTTCTCCGCCTCAACAATGGTGTTGTTGTTTGCCCTCATCTTGTTCATGGTCTCGATGTATTCATCATACTCGTCACTGTCAAAGACAATACCACCACCTGCTTGCAAGTACGCAATGCCGTCCTTGTACACCATGGTTCTCAATGCGATACACGTGTCCATGGTCTTTCCATCGTAGCCCCAGTGGCCAACTGCACCAGCATAAACACCTCTCTTCTCCTTCTCCAACTCGCCGATGATCTCCATGGCTTTCACCTTAGGAGCACCACTGACGGTTCCGGCAGGGAAAATCGAACGGAAGGCATCGAATCTGGTCTTGTCTGGTCTCAAGGTACCACTGACTTCCGACACCAAGTGCATCACGTGGGAGAACCGTTGGATGGTCAAGAGTCTGTCCACCAGGTTACTTTCTGGGGTGCACACTCTGTTCACGTCATTACGTGCCAAATCCACCAACATGATGTGCTCAGCACGGTCCTTCAAACTAGACCGCAAGATCTGTGCGTTGGCCTCATCTTCTTCGGTGGTCTTACCACGTGCAATAGTTCCGGCAATTGGGTGGGTGATGACCTTGTCGTTCTGGTCACTCTTCACCAATAACTCAGGAGAAGCACCAATGATTTGGAAGTCCACCAAGTCAATGTAGAACAAATATGGCGAAGGGTTGACTGTTCTCAAGTGACTGTAGATGTTGAAAGGATGCAACGACGTGGGTCTGGCCACACGCTGCGAGGGCACCGCCTGGATTACATCACCAAGCTTGATGTGCTTCTTCAACGTGGTAACGTGGCCCTCGTACCCCTCCTGGCCAACATTCGAAGTGAACGTCTGGTTGGGCTTGATTGGGGGCTGGTGAGGGTTCAAGTCGTCCCATGCCCTTGGTTCTCTCAACTTGGCCTCGACATCTTCGATCTCCTGCGCGGCCTCGGCATATGCTGCGTCGATATCTGAAGAGTTAGAGTCAACATGCACGTTATTGATGATTTGGAATCTCTGGAACACGTGGTCATATGCAATTATTAGGTCGCACATCATCAACACGGCTTCGGGTACCTGTAACGTATCCTTCAATGGACGGCGGGTTTTGGGCTCGAAATACTTGATACAGTCGTACGAGATGTATCCAACAGCTCCACCACTAAGCTTAGGTAATCCGGGAAGCTGGGCCTGGTGGTACTTGGCCATCTCGGCATCCAAGATTCCGATCGGGTCAACGCCGCAGTATTCGGGGCTGTAGACTTCGGCGTTATCGCCTGTCTTGATGATCTTCCGTGGCTTGTAGCCAATGAAGGAGTATCTGTCGACGGAATCTCCGTTGATGGATGACTCGAAAAGGAACGTCTCCTTACGGTTGGGCCTGTTCAAGTTGGCGAGTTTCAAGTACGCCAGGTGCACCGTCAAGTCCTGTGTCTCCATGTACTTGTAAATAGGGTACATGTTTGGTCTTGGGCTGGCCTGGGCATCATTACCCACGATGGACTTCAAGTCCTCGAGAGAAGGTTGTGGTTTCGACTGCGAGGTGTTAGCATGGGGATTTTTTCATTATTTGCTGCTGGTGGGGGCTGTTATCGTGAAGCTTGGTACGGTGCCAAACGGAACCCTCCGTACGGTCAAATACATACAAACATCTGTAGTTGTTGTTGGAAAATGTGAGTCACTTTGACAAATTGGCAAATTTGATGACTTTTTTCCGTACGCCAGACCTTGCGCATTCTGCATGCAGTTGGTTGAGTCAACAGAGAAGGTGCGACGTGCGAGCACTTCGGTAATGCGCACCATGCAAAAGTAGCCAATTAAAGGAACAATTTTTTGCCCCGTTTTGTCATTTTTATCATTTTTATCATTTTTTGGGGCTTTTGATAAATCACCCCATTAAAATAATTCCCAGGGAGGCATCCACGTGGAGAACGGCCGAGGCCGTGAGCTCGCTTCCCACCATGACTTCACGCTCGCGGCCTACTAATAACTCCACCTCGATACCTAGTTCCTCGCAGTATGCACGAACAGCCTGGCACTCGGAACTGGGCCACAGACTTTGATCGAAAAGTTGATGGGGTGGCAAATCTGACTCGGACTGTGGATGTGAATTGTCCTCGCTCACCAGGCCCAACTCGATATCTCGAGAGATATGGGTCACCACACACCTCATGTCTGTAAAAAGGTGGGGCTTCTGCTCCACTGCCTTAAGCACCCAGTACTTGCGTTGCGTGGCTGCTAAGTAACTAGACCCCAACGCACACGCAGTGAACCTGCTGGTGTATGCTTCGATGATGTTCCTGCTCATGGACCCATGTAAAGAGTAGCCCAAAGCTCGTAAATGAGAGTACGAATGCGTCGATTTGAACACCTGGGCATGGGCCGTATGCGTGAAATGCACGTGCTGTAGGATCTGTAGTTGGTTGAGGTATGCCTTGATTGATTCCGTGGCATCCACCACATTTACCAATCCTTTGCGTGTGCCAACACGAGAGTTCTCGCCCTCGGGGTATGTGCTGATGGTATCCATGCCCAAAAAGTTGCTGGCCACTATGGAGGCCGATGTCGACACGTGGCCCGACACGTCTCTTCCGTATGGAATCTGGAAGTATGACGAAGCCGAGAAATCCGGAAGGAGCAAGTTGTCGTGCTTTATAAGAACCTCGTCACGGATCATGGTTTCGGGCTCTTGTTGGTGGAGCAATTCCTTGGTGTCATAAAACACTGGAATATGGTTTTTGGCCGTATATTCCGAAACTAGTCTTCCTGCGAGCACTTCGGTCTCGGACCTCAAGAAACTTGTCTTTTCAAACACTTCTTCGTCCTGAACCAAGGAGACATGGGTGTTGATTGTGTCAGAATCTCTTTCCGCAGACAATGTCTTGCAAACATCACGTGGACTTGATTTATGGTTGACGCTCACAGCATAGTTCCTGTTGCGGGCCTCGAAATGTCTCCGTAGCACGTTGTAGATGAAGTTGAGGTTATAGTGGTCATTTGCATCAAGCAACGCTTCGTTGTCTTGTTTCTTGGGCTCCTTGTGTTGAAATAACTTGAGCTTCCCGAAAATACTGGGCTCGAGTTTACCCGTAAGGCTCTTTTCCAACACGCTTGGATCCAAGGGTTTGAACTGGAAGTCTTGGAGAGCATCGAAAGAAATGCGCACCGAGTCGGAAAAGTTCTTCATGGGATCCTCCAAATACGAGTTGTACTCGAATGAGATGGTCATGCAAGTCTGGGTCGTGCCCCTGGATTGATAACGTTTCTCGTCTATGTAATCGCCCACAGAAAAGTGTTCTTTTTGCGTGCGAGGTCGGGATTTCCGGAAGAACACATCGTGTGTGGCCTCCGCAGGAGGAGCGGCGACTTTTCTACGCCAAGCGCATTGGGGATGTTTTCCAAAGATGCATTGCACCCCGTCCATTTGGCAAACGTAGTTGAGGATGGACTTAAACGTGACGCGAGATCTGCCACGTGTAGATTGATCAAAAACCGGCGGGAGTTGATCTCTTCCATGGAAATGGCCAAGTTGGGATTGAGCCCAGGAAGAATGTATGCAGTGGTGTCATGGAAAAACTGTCGGGAGGTCCGTAGATGGGGAAAGTTATCTTGGAACTTCTCTTTTTTGCTTCCACGGATGCAGAATGGTGGACACTGCTTGTGTCCAAGTCCTTTGTGGACGATGCAATGAGGGAGAGCTTTTTTACTCTGCCGAATATACCCGCCGACATAAACGGGTCGGTGAGGGCATTTTGCGGGTTATCGTAAAGGCCAATCGCGTTAAGAAGTTTGGTGATGGATTCGCTTGATACCGCAGAGGCGCCAGCGGCCCCGGAGGCAGCTCCAAACACGGGCATGGTTGAGAGTTTGTGCAAAAGGTGGGGGTGGGGGTATATTATGGCGTACATCATGGCCTTTAACGCCAGTTTGAAACGAGCGGCGTCCCAGATTCCGAATTGCAACACCAAGTCGTCGTACTTGATGGGCGATTGTATAAGGGATTCGAGGAAAGAGCTGAATGCTGCCATGTGTTTCTTGTCCAAATGCATGAATTTCAGCACATCGTCAAGAACAGGCACTGGGGCGGCAAAAAGAAGCGGGGGTGGCGCAAGGGTGTTGGAGCTGGCGCAGAAAGACAAGTTGGTGGTTCGCTCGGAAGGGATACACCCAGGCACCATCCACCGGGACGGGTCGGTGCACATTTCTAGGTATATGGCCATGAGCAAGGCGGACTGGTGGAAGTAGCTGGGCAAGGCCCGCAGAAAAGCAGCGGATGGGTCTAGCGCCAGCACAAACACGGCTATATCCAGAAGACACACGGGAGAAGCCTTTTCGTCGCTTGCCACGTTGGAATGGCACGCTTTTAGCGCGTGTGATACCAAGTGTTTGTGCGCCGCAATCAACGCCATAAACTGATGGAGAATCTGCACCAACCTGGCGCGGGCGTCGTACGACTCGTTAAACCGGTTGATGAGGATCTCGTGGCGGCGGATCTCGGCGCCATCCAACACACGATGCATGCAAAATGTGATATCTTGTGGGTACACCTTGACAAGGTCGTTGTGTAGCGTGAGGACAATCATGCGGTTATGGTAGCGGTTGAAACGGGCATATGGCTCGCGGAGAACAACGCCAAAATGGATTTCGTGCTGATGCACAAACTCCACAAACGACCCGGGTTCCGGCGGCGTGCCCAAGTTGGTCGTGCATATTTCCAGCCACAGCCGTGAGGGCTCGTAGGTGGTGTTGAGCACCGCGTCGAGGATCGAGCTATCGGTGATTTCCACGTCCGGGTAGAACGCGTTGGGGTCGAGGAACGCCCGCTTGGCCGTTACGGTGCGCCACATGGGGTCGGAGATATCGCTTTTGTGGGAACCCCCGTTTTTTTCGGCGCTTGTGGGGGTTTTTGGCGTCCCTAGCTCGCCCTCTTGCTCATGGTGCGGACCGTTGGGTGCAAAGAACTGAGCCAAGTTGCGAGCAGCACCTGCGGCCAATGGCATGGCTGCACAGGCCTTGGGGGTCTGGCCACGCATGCGGGGATGTCGTAGAGGAGCCCGGAACATGAAAAAAAGTGGGGGTTTGTGTACACTTGTGTGGATGTTTGGCCATATACTTTATATATATACACTTTGGTGGAGTGATAATTTTCGCAGTGCAGGAGAGAAGAGAAGGCAGGTGATGCGGTGAGTGCGACCAGACTCGCGAGCGGGTTAATATGATGGTGTGTATTATGTGCTGGGATATACTGAGTGCTGGGATATACTGTGATTTAGGCATATGAAGTTTGGGTTTTTGGGAAGGGTGAAACTAGGGTAAAACTAGATGGTGGTGTTCTTTTTTTACTCGGGCTTTGGTATTTTGCCATATTCCCCGTTCGGTGGTTTTATTGACTGCGTTAAAAATTGGTGAGAACGGTTTGTGCTTAGTAGGATTTACGCTTACAGCTTTTCTAATGATGATGTTCATGAGTGTGGCATCATCCGAAAAGAAACCTTTTTCGTCTAGAAGAAGGAATGGAATTTTCTAAAAGACGAGAATAAAACTACCTAAAGGCAAACTCTTTGGTGGAATAAGTCGCAGAAGAAAATTATGTCCTACTAGTGGGAAATCACCCATAGCACTGATTGTTCTCTCTAGACTGGAAAAATACCATCAATGGAAATGATAAAGTCAATTTATCAGAATAAATCGAATCTAAATCCTCGGCCTGAAACACTCGCCTCTGTAGAAACTGATATCCTCAACTTGAGATTCTCTGAGCAATTATCTTCTCGTCAATGGACACAGCCAAGTTAATAAACAGTAATAATATCCCAACCATGGTTTCTGTTTTCAAAGTATTCCACAAGTTTTTGAGGAAAATTCTCCGTATTCGGAAGGTTTGTAGTCCATGTATTCCAGCTGTTCCCTGATCACGTTAAAGTTGGCGTCGAATGAATTTAAGGCAGTTTATTTAATGAGTTTTCTTCAAAGACATTTACTCAAAGATTTATTCTTTTCCGGTGATAATGGATTCCCAAATTTGGGGTACTTGCTTTTCGCAGCCGTAACATATTCTCAAATTTAGCAAATCACCTCATACATTAATCACTTCCTTGATGGAAAGTATTTGTTGTGTAATATTTATTTGATTATCGAGGTATTTCTTCTAGTCTATGCTCGATAACCTTGATAATGTAGGGAAGTTATCCCATTACTTGGACAAACGTTGTTCCCGGAATGGATAATTAAATCCATACGAAACTTTCGTTCTGTTCTGAAGGGGTTTTCTCGGGGGAATTCCTTTCTTTTTGCAGCTTTTGTCTAATTAGGGCTGTATCTTCAAATTCGACAACATCTCTCGGAAGCCACGTATTATGTCTTCTTGCTACTATTGAGCCTTGAGGTGTACTACTTTGGACGCATTGAGTAAGTCATGATGCGGCAAGTACACTGGCTAGACGAACAATATGGCCAGAAGAACTGACTGAGTTTTTGGTGTCTGTTAAGAAACGGGCATGGATTCTTTTTAGATTCATTAACGAGAAATATCAATTTTTCTTTACAGTCACGGAGGTACCGCCACTGAGGGACAGTCAATTCGGCTACTAGGCATTTATTAACCACTATAAACATGTGTTACCACTAACTTTTGATCAATTTTCAGTAATGGGAATTGCGGTATTTATAGATCTCTTTTTGGTAGCTTCTGCTTATTCGGTTTATTTTAACAACAGAGACATTTCCGGGCGGTTTATGCTTGTTCTTGGCTGGTGTTTCTTGGAGCCATTCTTTTAAAGAACAATAGAAGGGGCCATCCATACGTGGTCACTATTATGGGGTAAGTCCAGTCACTATCCTTCCGGGATATACCCGGATACAAATCCATCTTTTTTATTGATAACTGAAAAATTGCCCTGAAACCAGTGTTGTTCATGTAGGCGTAATCGTAATCGTAAGGCGTTACATACCTAACGCTTACGAAATCTGCTCGCGTAATCGTAAGGCGTTAGCGTTAGGTATGTAACGCTACGATTACTCCGTCTTACGGCGTTGCGCAACGCCGCGTACGCTGAACAACACTGCCTGAAACCATAATGGCAAAATCGCTGATGCTTATGTTCTCCAGACTTGGTTGGGCCTGTAATAGCACTAACCCCCTTTTGTATGCTATCACGGTATTTATCATGGGGTAGAAATCTCTAGCTTTTCTCAAAAGACACATCTGATTCCACCCACATCTAAATCCGTATCAATATATATCCGACTTGGGTAGTACATATTGGGTTCTGGAATAGACGTTTTATGAAAGTATTATATATATTGCACCTAATTCATTGGTTTATATCAAACAACTATACTTTCAAGTATTCCACCAATAATTTGCAATTTCTCGATTCCATGCTTTCCACGAGAAATCTAACACAATCAAATGCACATTCTCTTTTTTGACGAGACTTGTCTCGTTTCAAACCACCTTCCCCTGGGGTCCTTCCCCTGGGGTCCTTCCCTGGGGTCCTTCCCCGGGGTGGCCCCTATTGACTGAACACTCGTCAAGTAGAGGTTCAGGCATATACTGCTGAGTCCCCAGTGATACCCTTAAAGTACCCACTAAACAGAACGTACATACGGTGACTCATTAATATCCTACGGTTGGATTAAACAAAGCGACATTAAAGTGACATTAAATACTAGTTGCATCCGTCTTCTTGACATATACATCATTTACCTCGGCACCTATTTCCATCTCTGCACAATCACCGCATTCTTAAGCTTGGCCAGCGCCACCGTGGTGTCAGCAGACTCCTCGATCGGCTTCACCGGAAATGTGTGGGAAAGGATAAACGGTTTCTCAGAGCTATTGTGTTCGTGTCCACGGACAAAAGCATACACCACGGAAACCAGGTCCAGGCCGTTGAACTTGTGCGACACGCGTTTGCCGTTGGCAAACCGGATCTGCACGAGCGAGTCGCCCTCTCCTTGGTCTGATGGACCTGGGCCCGTTGCTGCTTTACTTAGAGGGGTGGTTTGAGGGGTCTCTTTAGAAGCCTCGGGAACCGGCGCGTGGACCCCGTAAATGTCTTCTCCGGGAACCGGCGAACCCAAGCGCTGGCCCTGGCCATGGAACCCGCCGATCTTGCGTTTGGGGGGCGCGTAGTCCTCGTCGACCTTGCGCACCACATTCACGTCCACATCCTGGCCAAATTCAACGTCCAAAAGCGACACGGGCACGCGGCCCTGTTTCAACTCCAGGAGCGTCTGGACGTTCTCGGGGTCGTCGTATCTACGCAAAGGCCCGTCGCCCACGGTGAAGCCCTGGCGCCAAAAGGTGATTTCTCGGGTTACTTTCGCCGGACGTGCACGCACGTTGGCGTTACGGTCAAACACAACCTCCAGGGTCAGCGAGGAGTCGCCGAGGCGGAACCCGGTGCCGGTGAACTTCTCCGCGGGCGCGTCCGGGCCCTGGGCAGATGGCCGGTCGTCTTCCTCGCCCATTTGCTCGGTGGCACGCTGGAAAATCCGGTCCACGAGTGACGGTTGTGCTCGCTTGTCCTTCTTCTTGTCGGGGTTCTCCACCTGCAACGCGGACTTCTCGCCCCCCGTGAAAAAGTTTGCCTGGGTCTTGTCATCGGGGGATTCGGCCTCGTCTCCAAGATCCTTCAACGTGGTGATGCCGCCACTCTTTGTGGCCCGGCCGCGCGGAACAGGCGTTTGAGAACGCAGCCCGGCGTTGGACGGTTCGCCCGTTTCGCCATTAGTGTTGTAGAAGTCCTCGATGGCTCCGGTAAGATCGTTGTCATTTCTGTCCAAGTATTGCTGGGCCAAGTACTTGGAAGCATTGGTCACGCCAATAAAAGATTCCACTAAATGCAGGTTATCCGACATGCTAGGGTGTGTTTGTGTTTAGAGGGGGGTGTTTTTAACTTCTTTGGGGAAAGAGTTGGGGATTTTTGCAGGAAACTGTGGTTTGCCGTTGGGTATCTGGATAAGGCAAATTGGACTATAGACCCGACCGGCTTTAGAGTGCGGCGTGTGCAGGAGGGCCGGGTGAAGGTTTGAGTTTTTGTATGTGTGTTTTGGGTGGGTGTTTTGTGTGTTTTGGGTGGGTGTTTTGTGTGTTTTGGGTGTGTGTTTTGTATGTTTTTGCGTTTAATTGGGGAAATCCTTTGCTTTCATGGTTGAGCGTGTGTTTGCTTTATTTTTTGCAGCTGTTTACTTTTGGTGGTTGAAATTGGCTGGGGTTCGATCGACTAGGCCTGGAATGGCTGCGGCTTTTGGCCCAAGGCCACCACGCCATAGACACCGACAAGAAATGGGATTCAACAGGGCTAAAGGGGAAAATGACGGTGTTTATGAGTTTCGAATTTGGCCTATTTCGGATTTTTACCTCCAAAGGTTTGGTTTTACGGGTGGGGGTGGAAATTGCTGGGGCCTCGGTGTGAGACCCCCATAGGGCCAGTTGGTAATAAGTGGACCTATTTGACACACTTGACTACCGAAGTAGATTTTGTGATATTATATAATATTAATTAGGGTATTTCCGGTATGGATTTGTCCGAGATCGCAATTTCCTCTGTTCTGGCCATACTGCTGGGCCAGTGTTGTTAGTCATGGGACATTTACCTAGAGATATTTACCCAGAGATATTTAACTATGGGTAATATTTTTGGTCGATACATATTATATTACTATTTTGGCAATAATACAATACACATTAACACTATCATAATATTCTTTGCTATTTATTCCGATTTCTTTGGGAAGTTCACGTGTTCCCCCAACCATTGAGTTGCCCATACATCGTGCATTGGACTTGCCAGTGAGACAAGTTGTATAGCAGCACTGGTCCAGCCAGTGTTAATTGGAGTGGATATATTGACTACGTTTTTTACTAAACATTACATCTTCGGATTTTTGCTGCTATCCACATCTAGCGACACTACTATGACACAAAACGTATATATTCTAGACTTTTTTTTTTGATAGCCGGGGTGGAGCTGGTCCGCCTCTACAGAGCCACTCCATGTACAAGTATTTTTGACATCGTCGGACTCTAACTCCGTCTTTTGCAGAATCCACGCTTGTGGCTTTGGTCAGGTATCTAAATCATTGCTTTTTCCTTGAATTGGGGCACTCTGACAAATGAGATCGATGCCAGTCTCTCCAATAAAGTTCTGTTCTGAACCTCTTTCAACAAAAACTTAAAAAACTTAAAAAACTTAAAAAACTATTCAATCATAAAAAAGCAACTATCATAAAAATCTGCTCCTCATGCTCGATTGACATCAAAAGTACTCAATCTCATTCTGATCGTACTTGGATCGAGTCCTTTTGCTTGTCCGTGGCTATGTTCTTCAACAGAGAAAATAAACACCCACACGGCGAGACATTGCCATAATAAATAAGAAATCTTTTGCCATCGACTAATGGTACGACACGAGCTTTTCCTGAGTGTTATGAAAGCTAAGAATAGAAAGAGAACACGGGCACCGTAACTTGAGCTATGTATTGCAGAATCTCCATCTTGTTGTTGTCACCTTTACTAATAAGGGAGAGTTGAACTACTGTTATGCTGGCCCCTAAAGCCCGTTTATATGCGAAACCCGGCCAGTAATAAATTGCAACGTGTGCTCCTTTGTTCGACTCCTCGCATGAGTAACTCCAAGTCGTGCTCGGGCCTCTGCCTGGACTCTGCCGATCCTATTTGAACACGCTAGTCTTTGCTTCCAGCGAGGACTGAAGCACCAGGTCAAAGGCAATGTTATACATATCAAATCAATATATTAGGATCTATTTTTAGTAGAGTTTGTCGCGAGTCGGGATCAACTTCTAGCAAATGGAAAATATATTGAAGCGCAGCTCAAAATACTTGTCAGAAACACTGGGGCTGTAACCGAGCATGTTGTAATCTCAGGCGTGCAAATCATGATAATCTCCCGAATTGCTCGTGATATTCGCAATCCTCATCAACCTCCAGACCGTCGTCGTCGTCGTCGTCGTCGTCATTGCAAGAGACTTCTCACTAGGTATGTCAAGATACCCTTACCCTCCGTTTCTCCTTTTCCGTGACAATAATGGCATCTCGCGAAATGTTTTGACGTGCCGTGTTCCCAGTAGTCCATCAACATCTTCAGAATAGCACCAGAACTGGATTTCTGGCTCCGGAATGCCTCCCCTTGATTTGAGAATGGCCAACATTTTCGTCACACCAGGTAATCAATTATGTCGGTTTTCCAGCACTATACACCTCACCTGGGAGAATAGCACTTGCTCCGGTGACTGCTAAGTTCATTCTGGCACTTGGAGACTGGTAATTGCCACCACGGCTCGTCCCAAGTTGCATCGCCAGACGGGCCTTGTTACGGTTTCTGGCTCAACTATATTGATGGTCTTTGCTATATTAAATCAGTAATACTTTTTGACGAGATTGACATTCACGCGCATTTCACCAACATGCCATGTACTTTGGGAGGTGGTCTTTTCCAGGGTAAACTATGTGGTCACGGGGCATCTATACCGACGAACTAGGAACCTTTGGTGGTGTTTAGAAAGGTTTCATCAGCAAAAGAAGACGTAAGATACAAAAGAACATCAGATGGAGGATACAATTGACCACACAGATGAGCCTTTTGGTTGTGCGGACGATGGAGTTGAAACTGGCATGATACAGATGAAGCCAGCTAAGTTGACACTGCTCTAATGTGAATTACTTTTGAAATGAGTCTTCATGAAAATCAAGTACGTCGATTATATGATTAATTCTCAGTCTGGCTTGACCATCTAGCAGGAACCTCTAGTCATAGTTTTAATTGTGAGATTTGTGTTTCGTTAAGAGTAGCATAAGCCCAGGACAGAAATATCTGTTCTTTTTTTCTTTTTTTTTTTTTCTTTTCAATTAAAATTCATTAATTAATAACGAAATAACACACTGCTTGGAATACTGAGTGATAAGTCTTGTTTCATATTCTATCTTCTGTTTTCTGACCGTCTATCCTGATGGTAATTCTCGCAGGAAGCTCGGGATCAAATTTATTACAGGTCTAGATCGATCCCCATCTCTCTAAACTCCTCAGGGTGTCAGTATGAGGTCTTCTTTGAAGAGGCATGAGCTCTTTGAAACTTATTTATGAGGAGGTAGTGAGGTAGCTTAGTGAGGTGAAGCTCAGTGAAATGAAGGCAGCTTGCAAAAAAGTTAATCATGGACTATCTTGATAAATCGTCATGGCTCAACTAGATAACGATTTCATAAAATATCCAAAATTGATTCTTCTAGTTAAAACGTGGTCGAAGGAGCCCACTAGACTCTACTTCATTTGCCCATTTTAACCATCCTCCAAAATCACCATTGGGTTGGTGACGGTGTTATTATAGATACACTATGTTGTAGCCCTCGCATCGTTTGGTTAATAACCTACAAGCATTTAATAATGATAATGTTATACTATTTTATATAAACCGATGTTGAAATCCCAAATATTTAAACCCCAAAGAAAGCTAAATGAAAAATAAAAAAAACTTGTGCAAAATAAGTCATGATCTTCATGTCATAAAAATCACATTAATGTTGAATAAATGTGACAAGGTACAAGCAAGCAAATAAGAACTGAATCGTATTCAACTGCAGATCCCATGTGATGTGTGAGAATGGGGCGTTGATTTGGTGTTAAAAATCAAACCTATTGCTTGGCTCTGAACTCCTTGGCGGCCTCAACCATGTTGGTCAAGGAAGCCTTGGTCTCCTCCCAACCTCTGGTCTTCAAACCACAGTCTGGGTTGACCCAGAACTTGTCGGCTGGGTAAACCTTCAAGATCTCGGCAATTCTCGAGACAAACTCCTCTCTGGATGGAATTCTTGGAGAGTGAATGTCGAACAATCCCAAACCAATGTGGTTAGGGTAGTCAGAGAACTCTCTGATGTAGTTGGCGTCATCCTTCTTGGAGAACTCAATAGACACAACGTCGGCGTCCAAGGCCTTGATGTGGTTAGGGTCCAAGTCGGAGTAACAGAAGTGAGAGTGGATTTGAGTAGTGTTCTCGACACCAGACGTGGCGACTCTGAAAGACTCAGCAGCCCAGTTCAAGTACTCGGATCTCTCTTGGCCAGCTCTCAAAGGCAAACCTTCTCTGATAGCAGGCTCGTCGACCTGGATGACCGTAATACCAGCGGCCTCCAAGTCTTGAACCTCGTCTCTCAAAGCCAAACCCAATTGCAAGGATTGGATCTTTTGCGAAACGTCGTCTCTTGGGAAAGACCATCTGAGACAAGTGACTGGACCAGTCAACATACCCTTGACTGGCAACTTGGTCAAGGATTGAGCGTAAACAGACTCCTTAACGGACATGGCCTTTGGTCTGGAAACGTCACCAACAATGATAGGTGGTCTGACGTATCTAGAACCGTAAGATTGGACCCAACCGTTGGTGGTGAAAGCGTAACCGTCCAATTGCTCACCGAAGTATTGAACCATATCGTTTCTCTCTGGCTCACCGTGAACCAAGACATCCAAACCAACTTCCTCTTGGAATCTGATGACGGTCTCGATCTCTTGCTCAATGAACTTCTCGTACTCCTCCTTGGTGATGGTACCCTTGGTGAACTTGTTTCTGTTGATTCTGATGTCCTTGGTTTGAGGGAAAGAACCAATGGTGGTGGTTGGGAACAATGGCAAGTTGTACTTTTGTTGTTGCTCAACCAATCTGTCTGGGAAGTTGTTCTTTCTGGTAGACAAAGACTCGTTGATGGTGGCCAATCTCTCTTGGACCTTAGGGTTGGTGGTGATAGAAGATTCTTGTCTGGCCTTGATGGACTTGGCGTTAGCGGCATACAACTCGGAGACGTCCTCACCGGACACGTCCTTGGCAATGGCAACAACGGCGTCCAACTTTTGGGTGGCGAATTGGAACCAGTCAGCGATAACAGGGTCCAACTTAGACTCGTTAGCCAAGTCAACAGGAGTGTGCAACAAAGAGGAAGAGGTGGCAACGACAACTCTGTCCTTACCCAACTTCTCAATGGCCTTGTTCACAACAGCAGAGGCCTTGGTGTAGTCGGTCTTCCAGATGTTTCTACCGTCAACAATACCAACGGAAAGGGTCTGGTTGTCACCAACGATAGCCAAAACATCGTCGAATTGAGCTGGGGCTCTGGTGAAGTCGAAGTGGAGACCCTTGACTGGCAAGGACTTGACAGAAGCCAAGTTTGGTCTCACGTCACCGAAGTAGGTGGCCAAGGTGATCTCAGGCAAACCCTCGCCAACCAATTGCTCGAAAGTAGATTGGTACAAGGATTGAACAGACTCAGGCAAGTCCAAAACCAAGATAGGCTCATCGATTTGAACAGTCTTGGCACCGGCCTTGTACAACTCAGCGAGCAAAGACTTGTAGACAGGCAAGAACTTGTCCAACAAAGAGATTGGGTCCAAGTCCAAGGAGTCCTTGTCGGACTTACCCAAGTACAAGTAAGAGATTGGACCAAGAACAACGGGTCTGGTATCAACACCCAACTCCTTGGCCTCGAGGAACTCGTTGACTGGCTTCAAACCGGCGGCGTTGTTCAACTTGAACTCGGTCAGGTGAGAGAAGGTTGGTCTGACATAGTGGTAGTTGGAGTCAAACCACTTGACCATCTCCAAGGCGGTCACGTCGACAGCAGCCTCGGTCTCGGTGGCCTTTCTTTGCAAACCTCTACCCATGGCGAACAAAACGTCAATAGGCTCCAAGTCGAACTTGGTGTATCTGTCTGGGATGACGTTGAACAAAAGAGACAAGTCCAAAACTTGGTCGTAGAAGGAGAAATCGTTAGAAGCGATGACATCGACACCAGCGTCCTTTTGCAACTTCCAGTTGTGAGCTCTGATCTCCTTACCCTTGGCCAACAAGTCGTCGCGAGACACCTTCTTGGACCAGTAGGCCTCGGTGACTTTCTTCAACTCTCTTTGAGCACCGATACGGGGGAAACCTAAGACGGATGATTGAACCATTGTGATATGTTTTTTTGGAAGTGTAGAATAAATCCAAAGAAAAAGTGGTGAGGGGAAAAAAGGAAAAGAAAAATATCCAGATCGGAAGAGGGATACTTCGTCCGATTTATATAGACGGCGAACAAGGTGAAAAAAAAAAATTGAGACTAATATCTGTCCATATCGGTATACCCTCCTGCAGGTGCGGCTCATAACGATAAGACCCAGCACACCCCAAAAGAATATATTCAATTGAAGGGTAATTTCATGGGGGTTTTGGGAATTGACTAGTTCAAGATAGCCATAGGGGGTCACCTTGGTTATTTTCTTTGGATCAACACTGAAAACCACTCCCCAGCTACCTGAAACAGGCCAGTGGAAAAGCACCACGTGAAAAAAAAATTCGTGCCGCACGGCCATGCACGTGACAATTCACCATCCTGTGATCGCACGTGGAATGACTCTGTTCTTTTTTTTGGGCCCCAGCGCCGGGCCGTTACCGGGTATTCGAGGCGAAAAAACAAAAAAATGACAAATGACAAATGACAAAAAAAAATAACAAGAAAATAACCAAAAAAATAATGCGTTGAAAAATGCCATGAAAATTAACCAAAAAATTAACCAAAAATTAAGCAAAAAAATGAAAAATAAAAAAAAAGTGCCGCCAATATTATAATTTCAGTGGTGAGTGTCCAGCATTACGCGCCACTAACTTTGACTCTTTTTGCCCCCGTTTTTTGTGTTTTGCTATTCATCACTTTTTGTCTTTTTCCTTTTTTCTTTCAAAGTGAAAAGTATTAGAAAGCTTTCATTGGAGCTTTTGTGTTATGGCCAGACAAGTGAAGCAAGAATGTTTAAAAAATGGTTGAACAAAAAAGGCAGGGGAAATCCACAAACACTGATTGGCGGATAAGAAAGGAGAAAATTAAAAAAAATTAAAAAAAAAAAAAAAAAAAAAAAAAAAAAAACTGTGACTCACGCACGAATTTTCGTGCCTGCCACCCCACGCACACGTCGTTTAGGTTTGCCCCCAGCCCCGTCCCCGGCCCCAAAAGTGGTTATACGAGCACTGTGGATGAAATTTGAATTCCGCGCCGTCGTATTTTCAGGCAGTTACGCAACTTTCACATGACATCCTGCGATGGAACCAAATGCGATATGGGCCATGCGTTTGACCCATGCATCCATGGACTCCCATGGGCCTCACATAACCATCATGTGACGAGATGGATTTTTTTTGCTTCGAGTGTGATCTTTGGTATAGGGGTTACAGCTTCAACTGTGGCGGCCCCTTTTAATTGCACCTGTTGAAAATTGTGCTTTTTCAATTGGCTTGTTCAATTGGCTTGTTTAATTGCGACTTGCATTGATGTAAATGCCTAGACCTTTTCTATTATATTATAGTCTACGAGTTTTCAGAGAAACGCATATTTCTTGGGGTTTTAAGACCCAATGAGGATTTAAAACTACTGCTGAATCCTTCTGGATTAACTCAGTGATGCAATCTCCCAAACCCTAAAATTTCCTGCTACTCCTACCAATATGTAGATTATGTGAAATCACGAACCTATTGTTCTTTCCTTTTTGATCAGTGATATCCTTCTTATTTAAATGGGGTTTCAACACAAGATAAGAGAACTTTGGAAGAATCTTGGCACACGGTATCAGGGACACACCAAAGTCAGCAAGTAATAAACAAAACGACATCGGCTTTTGGAGACTTCTACAGGTTCTTTCTTAAGGATGAATATATGCCTTTTGGACATTTCAATGGTGGTATTTTCAACATTTTGAGTCCTTTCTGGGAAATAGCTCCTTAGGGGCCAATTTGTTCCAAAAAAAAAATAACTCAAGAATACCTTCTGCACTCTTGTCGTAGTGCCGAACCTCCTATAAATTATAACCTTCGGTTTCCTCATCTACACCACTCAAATGACACTTTTCCTCGATTTTGGTGATGATGACAAGCACGATAGCCTCTGTTTCTGTAGCCTTTGCAACTTCATTGCAGTTATTGGTCACAGCTTTATGAAACTACAATATTTATGTCCAAAACTTCAGTCACCGATAACATAAAAACAGTGGGGAGAAGCCAATAAGAAAACAGGGAAAAGTCACTTCTTTAGACATATTGAAGAAGCCTCTTAGACCCCCCCCCCGCTTGTCAAATTTAAGATGCTTGATTTTGAGAAAATGAGAGTTCTCCTTTTTTTTCCCACTAGAGCTCAGATCAGCCGAGATTCACTTCACAAGTCATTCATGTGGTTTTGAACTTCTTCATTGTTTCAAAATGGACTCGATTATACTTGCTGGTCTCTTGAATATTGTTAAAACAGCTCGTTTAATTTCTCAAGTGCAAGAACACTTCCTGTTTTCACTCCTCCAACAGCCAAAAAGGATGATAACCAAAGACAGTGGAATCAAAATTCTCATCCTTAGACCACTGAGACTCGTAACCATAGAGCTTTCAAAACCCCTGAAGCTATTTCTGAGCTCTCTTGTATTTTCATGCTTCGTATGTACCATTGATTGACCTCACCTAATCAGCAATTCTGCAGAATTTGGTATAAGCATTTCGAAATAAACCATGTCAGGGCAAAAGGATGAATTATTATTCGGGCGTCTTCAAAAAGACCCTCTAGAAACTGTTCTTCATATGCAACATGTCCAGACATTTTAATTGTTCTATTTTGATGACTAGAAGAAAAAGATGATGGTTTTGTTCTTCGAGGGTCACCTCTAACCCACCACTCTCGTGATTTCTGTGTACATCTTAAGGATTAATATCACAAATAATTTAAAATCCCCATCTCATATCCATCCCTTGTGGATTTAATAAAGCCACGATCACGAACTCATAACAGCAATGTTGCTAATTTCCAAAACATGGGTCAATGTCAAAAGCGGAGAAAAAGAACCAACGCCACTAAATACCTTTAATCAAAAACAAATGGTTATTCGTTTCGGGGCCCTATCCCACTCTTTCTTCCCAGGTACTTGAATAATAAATTCACCCACCTGCTACTTTAGGAGACCGCACCAATAAAACGATTACCCTCGGAACTGAACATGGCTATGCCCATAATTGACCCAATAAAACAGTTTCAAGCTCTAATAGTCTTCTGTTCTTCTTGAAGGCTCGTCTTCAATTTGCAAAAAACACGTCTCTTGGAATATCATACACCTATTTGAACAGCGATATATAACGTTGTCTATATACATTAAAAGTGTCTATCTTTGCCATCTTCTGTTTCTTCCCTCGTAAATCTTTGGAAACAAAAATACAGTTTTCCAATTGAACTATCATCTACTTTGTTTGATGATGGCCATATATGTATGATTTTACTTAGTGGGGAGAGCACCTGGTCCTGAAAAGCCATACAAGTAAATCAAATAATATTTGTCCAAAGGTGGTTCTCCATTACTCAATTATATAATCAGACATACGCCCATAATCAAGATTGGCAAAATCAGAGTACAGAAATCTTGTTTATTAAATCTTTGTATGACACCATATATGGATGTAGCCGGGTGTCCCGTATGTGGTATTCCTCATTCTAAAACGTGGGTAAACTTGTTGTGGGATTAGTAAAAGAAAGGTGAATGTTTAATTCCAAATCAAACCCAATAATGTGAAAATTTAGTTATTCAACTCAGACTAAAGAAAAGTCTGTAATTCTTTTGATTTCAGGTTGGAATCCCTTCAAGATATCCGGATAATGATTAGCATACATGCTTCGCTTGATCGGGGAAAGATTGAGCCACCTTGGTAACCCCTAGCCAACCAGTTCACAAGTCCCATAATGTTGATGCTATAACTGCGTTTCCATTGTTGATATTAAATATAAGTCCCTTTATATATACTAGACAAAGGTTTGTCCCATGCACCTATTGGATCATTCCACCTCCATATCCGGGCACATGGCGACTTTCCAGGAACTTGCTGGTCTTTTCGTTTCTTTTCTTTTCTTTTCTTTTGTCTCTTCTTTGATTAGTACTGTTTCTCGCTTTGGATCGTTCAAGAGCATCAAGTAAGTTTGCTGTCTCCAGCAGCCTTTCTCTTCAGGACCAAGTCTGCAATCACGCCACCCGAATGCAAGAGACCAAAGCGGCGGAACTGCTTGATGGCTTCGTTGATCTGTGCAACGTCCTTACCCTTAGTATACTCCTCAAAGAACTCGCCTTGTTTCACAAAGTACTCGTAACTCAACACAAGCTTGTCGTCGGTGATGTCACTAAGCTTATTGGTGGCAGATACCGGGGTGTTGAAGCCCTCGTTATCACCCAAGAACACACCCAAGTGTTTGAGCTTGGTGAACACGCCCGCTTGGTGGGCAGGCACCATGCCACCATGTTCCTGGATCTTGTACTCGCGGTAGGCATCCTTGTACTCATCGGCATTGGCACGCTTGGAGCCTGTCCAGCCCAAGGCAATCAAGGTTTCTTTGGTGACCTCGGCCTTCTTGTTGGAGCCGAGACGGAACATGCCAGTTGGGTTGAACAAACCGGACCAAACGAGGAAGAAGATAAGGAGCACCTTGATCAAATGGAAAATGAAGAACACGCACTGGGCACCAATGTTGACTGGTTCCTGCAAGTCCTTGATGAACACATCCGCAATATGGCCGAAACCATACTTCTTTGCAGCCCATGACACCAAGTACGACATCTGGTTGGTCAAACAGAGACCTGGCGTAGGCGACACGAAGTCGGGTAAGTCAGTATAGAGCCACACAATCAAAGCCGAGATAAACAGGTAGTAGGCAAATGAATTGAAGTGCCACACGGGGAGTACAAGTTGGCCCGGCCAACACTTCTTCGCCACGGTATCATCGAGCGACACGCGTTTCTTATACTTTTCCTGACCCGTCTCGTACGAGAAAAGCAACGCACCGTCCTCGGTCAAGTATCCGGGAGCCGTCGATACGACAAACAGAACAGGTCTTGAGTCGTAGAATAAGTTGGGCCTCAATGATATCGGCAAGGTGTCGAACACTTTAAGCAAGTCGCGGAAAACCGTGGTGGATGTGATTTGCAAGCAGTAATCCTTCTCCATGTCGCCATTGAAACGAAGGTAAATTTCCAAAGCAGCCTCTGGTTCTTTTTCGGTCATCTTGGGGTAAATTAGGGACTGATGTGATGAAATGGGATGGGGTATCTGGGGGTATCTTTATTTTTCCGTGCTGTTTTTTCGGACCCAGACAAACAGAGCTTAATGCGACAAGCCCCATGCGGTGGGGGACCCAAGCCCGCCCGCACGGTCCACGGCCCACGGCCCCGCATGGCAAGTGCGTTTGGGTGGCGGGGCACACCAAAAAAAAAATTCTGCCCCGGCGGGTAAAATTGTATATGATCAATAGACGGGGCTCGAGCCAACAGTGGGGCGGGAATCTCACCAAGTGGGGTCGATTTGTCGAGAGAAAAATCAGGATTACAAAACCATTTTGTTTTGCTGCCGATATTTTCCTCTTTTTTTGTTGTGTGGTTTTTTAATACAGCTCAGGGCAAATATTTCATGGCAATGTTAGCGGGGCGATACCAGCGGGGCGATATTGGTGGAGCAATGTTAGCGGGGAGTTGAGTTGGGCGGGTGATAAAAAATTGAAAGTCCTAAAAAATAATGACTCACCACAGACCTTTTAAGCTTCAAAGGAGTGTAAATATGTAAGAGCGTGTTTTTTTGTTTATGACGGCATCTTGACTAAAATTAAGTAGTTTTGTGTTTTTTACGCCGATGTAGAAGTTTTTTTAAAAGTAGTCAATTGGGGTGGATTTTTGCTTTTTGTTTTTAAACGCGGGTTTTATTAAAATGTGCGAATCAATTTCCAGATTTGGCGCCGTCAAAACCGTAGGTTTTTCGATATTCCAATAAGATTTAAAAAAAAAAAGGATTTTATTGAATATTAATTTAGGAATTTCATTTTTGAACCAGGTAAAAGTCCAAAATTTCTCATATAGTCTATTAGATTTGGGTTTCTGGGAGTATTTGGCATTCACGTGACGAGCCTTTTTGGATATTGTCGCGAAGGTCGCCAATCCAAATGAGCCTATGGAATCCAATGTATAACTTATGACCATTCTTAGGCATTTTTTTTTTTCAAAATAGGGGTTTTCATACTTGCTGGTCCATTTGAATTGACGCAAACACTTTTGAAAATGACGCCATATCATGTGCCATATAGAAATAAGACGTACATAAATTGTGGATGCATCTAGTGTAAATGCACCTCCAAATAACCACCACAATGTTTATGAGCCAGAAGGTGTAAGACATTTCATGAGGTTTTTTTTTTCTCTTTTTTTTTTTTTTTCTACTTTTCGTGAGGTAAAAATTCTCAGTGTCAATGAACTTAACCCACTGCAAAGAATTCAAAGCAGTTATTTGGTGGATGTTTTAGAATACGCAAGTTCGAGAGTCCAAGAGGCAAAGACTGGAGCAGCTGGGTCCTGGTTCAAGTACTTCATTCGTTTCACATTTTCTTTTCAAAAATCTAAAAATCCTGTTGGATACCCTCCAAAACACCACACTTCAATTTTTCAAACAATAGTGTATTATACTATAAGAGTCAATGGCCAAGGAACCAGGGGCAATCTGAAATCCCCTGCCGTCAGAGAAAACCAACAGTTATAAGATTACGAAATATCAGACTCAGGCCCACAGATATTGGCAGCTTAAGGGTGGAAGAAAAACCCAGAATCTTCTTTTATGGTTTCCTGTATGGTATCAACCAACTTCACAAGACTATCCCTAATAATAACCATGTCTGTATTGGGAAATCTATGATTAAATGCAAGGGCACCAGAAAGAAATCTCCAGCGATCGAAACAATGAATTGATGAGAGGAACCAAAAACTCGGCCTTTCAAAAATTCAACGTTCCAAAACGTTTTCAGTTTCCGTATGAAAAGAAATGGCTTCAATGCAATTTCGCCAGGACTAAATTCAATTAATGCATGCTCAGCCATTATGCATCGGAGAGTCAGAATTAAGAAACAAATGTTTCCAAATTAGGAAGCGTCATGACACCTCTGTATTAGTAAAGCTCCATCTAGAATCACCCCAAGGGGTTAATCATTGTAAAGGCAAATATTACCACGTTGTCAAGAAAAAATCTGGAAAACTACCACAAGAAGTTATACTGCAAACTTTATAGATACACCGCATAAATACATCAAGTGATGGGAACAGAAGAATTCATTTACCCAAAACATCTCTAAATTCTCACTAAAATTCTTTACCAAAAGTAATTCGCAAGCATAGCCACGGGCCAAAACAGAAGAACAGCCATGTTCATGATCTGACCTTTGAAACTGAAACAATTGGAATTTCCTTTTTATCCACTTAAGGTATTCCGAATCATCATCACAGAAGTTCTGTTACAACCACTTGAGCAAACTCTCGGTAGTTTTATTAAACAAGATTCTACTAAAACTTCATGACAAGCCTGGTTCCTTATAGTAACAGAGAAGAATAAAGAGGGCCCAATCAAAAAAAGAACATCTCTTCATACGGGTCCGTTTTCAACATTATAGCATTGATATGATCCATATTATTGGTATAACCGAAACGCACCATAATAGCCCGCAATGAAATTGACACGGCTTTGAACTTAAGTGATGGTTGACCAAGTACGAAAAATCCAGGGATAAAATTCTATAAAGTAGAAGCCACTTCCCTTAAATGAATAATAAAGATGTTTTTATCAGTCAACACTGGCTTTAATCACCCTTCATGATGGCAAAATTAGTTTTTTTATCCAGTATTTTACTTTTTGCTCTGGCAATTTCCGCCTCGGGTGATTATGCTGGTATTTACCACATAAAAGAACCGTGTCCAAGAAAAGTGCCCGAGAGTCCAACAGAAATGTTTGAAAGTGACAGGAAAGAAGCTAACACTCAAATGCCCGATGTAGACTTTCATGAAAACAGAAGAGTGCGTCGTACTCTTCAGATCCAAGAAAGCGAAGCACAACAACAATTGGAAGAGTTTGTCAAGGTATTGAAAACATTTATTGGCGAGTTGGATTTCGACGTTTCTTCCTTTCAATGGCAGACAGAAAAATTGGGCAAAAGACTTGCACTAATTGAAAGTCTGGTTCAAAGCCTCCAGAGCTCCGATGAGAGTATTTTGGAACAGTTGGGATTTGCTCGTCACGCTTTCAAGATCATGGTCAATGCCACGGAATTGATGGGATTCTATAGATCGGTGTCTGGACCCTTCCATCGATTGATCAACGGCTTGATTCTGCTCAATGTGAGGCTTTTGGAGCTATACGATCTAAACGGGCACCCAGACTCTCTGATGACAGGGTATAAAGGCAAAGTGCACTCTTTCAAAAGCCGGTTGGAACACTGGGGGAGTATATTCCAATTTTTTGTTAATGTGCCTCCTGATTTACGTCTTATTTTCGAGACTCAGTTTATCGAGGCAAGTGATTCTCTTCGAGAGTTGAGCATGCAAGTTTCTAGCTAAAACACCGAGTGGGTGTTTGTCAAGTTTACCCTCGAAAGACCTTAAGTCAAGTTATGGAAAGTTGATACTCTAGTGAATGTAATTTGTCAAATGTTCTATTATATAATATTTATCAAAAAGCTTGAGGGTGAGAGGAGGCAAGAACGAAAACAAGGGTTGCAATGTAATGTTTATGAAAAACTAGTATCATTCAGTGTAAGGGTATTATCTTCATATAAGAAGAACTTTAAGGAAGAGGTGAAGTTTATTAGAGATCATGTATTGGAAAACTGGGATCAGCAGGAATGAAAAACGTAGAACATATCAGTTGTTGAGAGAACATTCAACAGATGCACCTGAAGATATTACCTGAAGATATTAGTGATCTACATCACCATGATTATATTAGGTGAATGTCCGCGTTTGAGAAGATCATAAGACAGCAGAGTTAGAAAGAGAATTTGTCTTTAGTAATTACTGCAAGATTCTCATGAAATAATAAAGGGTTTCTGCTAAAGTGGAAATTTAACCACTATTTGATTGGTGGCATAATTACACGATCTAGATGGGTCTTTGGGTAGTTAGATAAGGTGGTAGAGAAGAAGCCACCCAGCCACACAAGAAAACGTTCAAAAGAAATAACAGGCTAGCTCTTGTAGAAAATTCGAAGCCACCAACAGTTTTACCACAGAATGTTTATTTTTATTTTCGAATGTCCATGAACCCCCCAGGAATGCTTTAAAAAGACGACGTAGCCCTCCAACTAGAGTGATTATCCATTTAGTACACCGTTATAAGAAACGATGTTCACCGAATTGAGGTGATATATTTTGTGCTTTAATAAAATAAGGGCAGTGTAATTTTCTACATTTTGCAAAGCTGAAAGCTGAATTTTTGAAATAATCCCATATAATCAGCCCAGAACCTACACCAGCCAGATCTCTAGCATCAGAAAGATCAATTGACGAAACCTCTTTAGGTTGCTAAGACTTAATTTTTTCTGGGTACTACCCATATCCGGCCTTCCCAATAATTCTCAGTCACAAACCGGGTGGCTGTTGAAGGTTGTACTCCACTGATTGAATGGGGCCATCACAATTCTGGTATTTGAGAAAGAGTACTTCCTGGGAATCCAGTGCCTGTTAATAACATACCATATGTTTGTGAAGTACAGGAAAAATCCGGGCCAGAGTTCAAAGAGTGGAATAAATAACTATGAATTTTTTACTTCCTTCAATAAAGGAGCCAAGAAAGCTGGCTCAGTGGCCATTGCTAAGGAGGTTCCAAGGTGCTAGAAGGTACTAGACGTGGCAAAAGGTGGGTATTCCTTAAATGACCCAGATGTAAAATAATCAAAAAGAGAAAAAAATAAAAAAAAAAAAAATCACATGGAGAATGGCTTAGGTGACTTCCCACGTACTCACTTCCAATAACATTGATTCCAAGAATTTTTTAATTCCACAACACTTGCTACTTTAATTACCCCGAAAAATATGGGAGGCGCGACACCAGACCCAAGCCAGAAGTACGAAAAAGAATACCGAGAAAAGCCCTCTACCGCGTCGCCACCACACCACACAGGCCCCCCAGGGCTCGCATCGCCGGCCCCATCACCGTCCCGGCCCACTCAAATAAAATCCTGCCAGATGCTGTTTTGAGATTGCCACGTAAAGCCACGTCAGTGTCATCCAACGACTCTTGGCAAAAACGACCGGCAAGAAAAAAATACAGTTTAACAAATCCAAACATACGCTGCCAAGGAGGAGAGGCTTTTTGACAGATTGACAGCAAAAAAAAACTAACCAAAAAATACAAAAGTACAAAAAAATCATATTGTGTCTAGCGGGACTAGCGTCTGGAGAATCCACGTGTTTTCGGGGCTATTAACCTATTGGAGGCTTCGTCCATCATGGAGGCGCGTGGGCGGAAGTATTTTCCGAGCAAGCGCCAATAAAGGAGCCGGGCGTCGTGATATTTCACACCCCCCTTTCATAGAAGGACCATTAGAAATTGTAAATGTGGCACACGAAAAAAAGTGGAAAAGATAGGCGAATAGAATCGGGCCGAAGAAAAGGACCAATAGAGTTAATTGAAGAATTTCGTGTTCACCGCCGTTTTAGTTCGGGTTTTAGTTGTTTTTTTTTTTTTTTTTTTTTTTTTTTTTTTTTTTCCTTTTTTTTTGCTTCTGCTCGTTTGTTTGTTTTTCGCGATAGCCGCCCCAATCGTGCGGGCTTTTTTTAAAGATGGCGACGCACCTTAAGCGCGCGTTGCTGTCCAGCCTGGCACGGTTTCGGAACCGATTGTTTTGTTTCGGGCTCGTGTCAAGATAACCGAAAGTGCGGCCGGGCAGCAAAGCAGAAATCAGAAAAGCCGAAATAAATGTAGAAAGAGGGGCACGACAGCAGGAATGAAGGAGAAATGTGGAAATGGCAAGAAAAATCATCTTGATTTTATAATAAAAGCCTTGGAATTTTCTTCCCCAACACAGACTTAACAGTGACCTAAGGGTGGTGGCATCCTGATTACATATATTATAACATTCTCTATGTGCGCGAGTGTCTAGACCTATTACATGTCCTTTACGAGGTCTCGTTTTGTTCATTTTTTTCACTCTTCTGATAAATTAATCTCGAATGTTTCGAATCGAGGTCTTTCCGCTCGTCCTTCTTAGACCCTTCGTAATATCGTTGTACAACTCTTGATTTGTCGTGTTGTTTATTGCACACCACCACCACCACCTCGGTGTTCGCCCTAACATGCAATCTAAAAATAACCTAGCAAACCATACCAAGCATGGGGAGAATGCAAAAAAGTAAGATATGCACTCCTTATTCCCCACTGTCCCTTATTGGTAGCCATCCCCCTTATTGCCATGCTCCAGAGGCATTTCCCATAATTTGCACATCTCCTTTATCGAGCCCACTCTTGCTGCTTTTCGTGGCTTCCTACATGGAAGCTACTCCCACCGAAAGCAAGCAAGCCAAATTAAGAAACCTGTATACGCCTCGCAAAGTTGGTTGGGTGCAGGCGGCGCCCTTTCCCAATCCGACTGCCTCCTTTGTTTTTATTGATTGTCGACACCCACGCACCGTCAGCGTGCGTCTTCACCCGCATGTATACAGTGCCAGCCACCCGGAAGCAATGCGCGTCGCTGC
>BIMT01000065.1:0-48181 GCA_005406065.1 Metschnikowia sp. JCM 33374
CAATCACCTCTTCATCTTCTTCTCATCTTCTGTCATCATCAAGAACATCGTCCATTGGTTCAAACGCCGAGCGAGCTTCAGGTGTACCGCAGACCAGCCATACTTCTCTTCCGCTACTTCAAAACATTCACCACGACTTCTGCCTGTCCTGGCTTGGGGTTTTAGGGTCAAGAAGAGGATTTCTAGTGCTATTACAGGGACCAGGGGTTTCTCCTTTCGTCGCCGCCGCCACCTATGCCAAGCTCTCGGACCAGACTCTTCCATTGATATGAAACTTGGAGGCACCACCGCAGCAGGGAGTATTTTTTAGATTTCTCCGTAGTCATTGTGGGATGAATACTGGGCTTATCTTGAGATGGCAATATGAGCTCAGTTCTGTTTTCTTGGCCTTAGCAGCCTTCTTGGTCTCAGCCTTTGGGTCCGACTTTTGCGTACGTTTGGGCTCAGACTTTGCATCCTTCTTGGGTCGGGCTTTGGGTCCTTCTTGGGATCAGGCTTTGAGTCCTTCTTGGGATCTTTGGAATCACGTTCAGGCGCATTATTCAGTTCAGAGGAAGATCCTTTTGGGGTCATTTTGGGCTCTGATTTCGAGGATCTCTTCTGGGTATCTGTCTTAGACTTTTCAGGGTACCTTCACTCTTTGGAGACGCCGTTTCTTTTTTCCGGTTGTATGCTCTCTTAGGTGCTTCAGCAAAGGCACATTCTCATCTAGATTTATGAGCGAACTGATGGAAGTTCGGTTGAACTTGGTCTGTTTGCGGCCGAGCGACTGTTTTGGGCAGAACACGCATGATGGGTTCGTCAGTAGATCGATAACTGGCGTAAAACTTTTGATGTGTTTCAGTATTGTGTCCTGTGGCCCTGTCAGAAGTGGCCGGAGGTCTCGTTTTTGTGCTGGTTGGATTTGTCTTTGCAACAGCCTCAGATATGGATACGGCACTTCCCGTAGGTTTGGCCGTCTACTATGCTTACCGGCTCTTGAGACGACAGATCAAGACTATGGATACTATACTCGTTTGATGATAACGACTAGATTCGAGAGACTCGCAGCACCACCTCCACCAGGAGCAGCAGACGACGTTGCGGGTAGTTGCTGGGCTGTTTCCACAGGTGTAGCAGCTGCTTTGGCAGCTCTTCCGTTTGTTTCTCTCGCCATTTTGTTTTGTAGTTTCTGTGAGGTTTGTGTAATGTTATTGTTATGATGAATCTTTTTGGGTGTTTGGAATATGCTCACGTGCTGGAGCTATGTATGCACAGATAATGTGTGGGACAAAAGATATTCAAAGGAAGGTTTGGAAAGGAGAAATTTTTTAGATGATCCGGAAGCTGCGTTTAGTACTAGGGATACAAAACAAAACAAAATCACGTGTGTTCTTTTAAGATACCTTAATTGGTTCCTTTGTTTGAGATGGGCACCAAACTTAAAGAGACCAAAACTCGGAGACTCGCAGGTTCAGCGTGCTCTACTTAGTGTGAGGCTGTGAGCCGTGGGGCGCGTGCGTGCGACCCTTGGAACAGAAGAAGTTGACATGTCCCAGGTGATAAAGTCTGAAAAGACACATGTATGATTGCTTCGAATAAGTGGGAAATTTTGAGGCATTTGGCTTTACCTCATATTTCCATGGGAATGGTGAGGAGTTTTATGAAAGTGAACTTCTCGATGTAGTGCCGCGTGTCTATGGTAAAAGGTTTAGTGCTTATAAGATCAGATTTTTGATAGGGAAGTGATTTAGCTTTCAAATCAAATTGAATATACTTCATTAATGAAGTTAGCCCAGCTTAGTATTGGTTCATTTATGGTTAATGCCAAAGTTGTTGGGTGAATTCAAAGCACAAAGCTCACATCAGCTAGCGTTAGCTTGCAATTTATAACAGAGACAATAAGGAACATGGTCAAAAGATGGTCACTCTGAAAAGTTATAGTCACTAGAGGCAAAAGTTTTCATTAAATTACTATTCTTATTTTTATCTAGCAAAATTTAAGCCCCTAAGAAAATTGTAATATAATTATAGCAATCGTGACTGGGACTCCATTGGGTGATTTGCAGCGATGGTAGGTTCTACAATCTTCACTAAAAAAGTCACCCATTCCATGGTTTTAGTATTTCTGTGTTTATTTATATTATGTTTATATTTTAAAGATGATAAACACTGAATCATTAGTGGTGGGTAATTCTCTATGTGGGTATTCTTAGATCCTTATACCTGTACTCGTTTTGATCTTTTAGCTTTTGTCAGTCGGATTTATTTCTCCGGTGGTCTTCTCCCATTATTAATTGCCCCGAATCCTTTGAATTCTCCTTTAAAATTAAAGGAGAATTCAAATGATATTGAGATAAACAACATGTTTTTTTTTCATATCATATGGGTTTTAACAATTGTATTTTACATTTGCATTTTGTGCAAGAGGTCAGGCTCAGTTTAATCCTACAAATATTTGCATTTTATGAATTTTTTTTCCTTGTATTGAAAATATAGAACAGATTGCAAATTAAAATGATATATTTTAAAAAGCGATGAAAATAATATATGAACAAATATCACTCACCGACAAATCAGGAGGTTGGTAGACTTAATCAGTGGCTGGCGGAACTAATCTGGCTTGGGTGCCGGTTCGATTATTCTGATGAGGTTTAATTCCGTATAATTAATGTCATAAGTAAACACCTGGATATTCGAAAGAAATATCAACTCATTATTTTATCAGAAAAGGCGTAGAATGGTTGTCCGATGAAGGCTCACCAGGAAATGAAATAGCCAGAATTTTGGCTGCCGTTGGTGTATGATTGTTGCATCTTTTTGCGACTAATATAATACTGAAAAAAATTACCTTTTAAGTAGGCAATAGTCTCGATGCAAGGTTAGTCATTTTGAGCTTGGAAGATTTTCACGCTGTGTTCTTTTGAGCCTGGCCTTTTGATCCGACCACAAATAAAACAACCAATCACAGTACACCATGTATATAACGATATGATTTATAACGATGATGGCCTACAACGATGGAAAAGATCAGTGTGGTAATTTCTCTCTCATTTGTCTCTCTGAAAATGGCTTCTCTGAAAATACCTTTTGTGACAATTCAAGTAACTTCAATGGCCATATGCATGAAACCCACACAGGTTCAGTATATGCCTTTGAGTCCTCTTCAGGTCGATTGCCTGAAGCGGGAAATCTGTCTCATCCACCATCCCTGAGACTGTTCCTCCAGCTATCTACTCAAGTGTCTCCTTAAGTTTCATAGTGTGTCAATTCCTTCTTCAGGTGTCCTTCACTTCAACTTGTCCTCTCCCGGATGTAAGAATACATCTTCAGCCGGAGAATTTCTGCTTGTATCCTCTGACTAATTCCGGTTTCACCTCTTAGAAGATCTCTTTGAGGTGCCCGCACTGGAATCTTAGTCAAGGTCTGTACCTCCAACTTCACACCAACTGGAACCCTCATCATCAAATTTAGGTTGGCGTATACTTCTCATAGAACGCTCTAGGTTCCTGGAATAACCTTCCTTTTAACCTGTGAGGAATAACTGACCCTCTGAAGTAAGGTTTCAAGATCGCATAACATCACCTTTATATGTTAAATGAGTGTCAGCTCTGATTGCCTTCCCAGACCTCTCCGCGGTGGTCTTTGCCTTTGTTTTCCTCTCCATTAAATTTCTGGGCAGCCTCATGACCATTCTTTCTATCTTCACCTTTGGATCTCAGCCTGTGAAGCCAAGCCGGAGTAAGACGCGTTTTAGGAACACTTCAGTGCAAGACTTATTGGCCCTTGCAGGCAAAGTTCCATCGATTTAGTTTGTTTACTGCCTGCCGAAAGCCCCTGGTTTCGTTTGAAATTCTGCATCTTATCTCATAGTTGGTGGGGGTGCCAAACGCATTTTGCATTTGATAAAGCCTTGGCCACTATGCTTAATCTTTTGAGAAGCTTTCTCGGTAATCCTTCATTACGGTTGTTGTATTTGTGTAGACCAAAACTAAATTATAGCATGAGTCGGTGGAAGTATTAGAAATGCCAGAAATCTCTTCAAAGGTTTGCAGGCTGCCTTCTGCTTTCATCAATGACCTCTTTTGCGTTCTTAGTCCTCATGTTCTCTCCAGACTTCCTGGTTTAAGTCTACTCGCACAATTATTTTTTTTGGGACCCAGGTTTAGAAAGGCAACAGTGAGTCAGCTGAGGCAGAACAAAGCAGGGAGGCAGTGTTATCTTCTTCTTGGGTCTTGTGCTGCACTGGAAATTTTCAAGTCTGTTTACAGGGCAAAGACTTGACTTTGAGACTTTGTTCATTACTTTCCCAAAATGGGAGTTTAATACTATGTATTATTATTGTTTGATGGGCCCAGCCCAGTATTTTTGCCCAAATCTACAGAGTATCTGAATTCAAAGCTGTGTGATATGACTATGATTTTTGGAAAGCCCAGACAATTTTTTATAAAGTAGGAAATCTAGAGCTGGAAACAAAAAAAAAAAGAATTTACTGCTGTATCATTGCACGTACTTGTTTGAGTGCAGTGATTGAGATTGATAGTCAGAGCTTTCGTTCAAAAGCAATATGATTATAAATAGATAAAACATTTATCAATAAATGGAAATACAATCCAGAAAAAGGCACATATGTGAATGTTGATCGTAAAATTTTGGAGCTTGTTAATCGTACTTTGAATAGACCCATATATAAACTCCAAAATGTTCTACAAATAGGTTATGAACCAAAAAAACAAAGCATACTTCCTATAAAACAAGATTAGCTTAGGGATGTTTTCTGGAATCATCATACACATAAGAGTTACTTGAATGTTGCAAATCCTTATACCTGGCCTAAATAATTGGAAACTGTTTTGTGGAGTCTGAAGAGGCCAAGTCACACCAATCCAAGAAATATCAAAAGTGGGTCTTATTAAACATAGCATTCACGAACAGCTTCGAATCTGTAAAACCCACGAAACAGTATATGTTAAATCCGCGTTTTGCTTTAAAATAAAATGGAAAGAAGACTTTACTGTAGTTCATGATCGATCTCGTACCGGTATCAAAATCACCTCCGGTTCCAATTACCATTTGCAGCCGCGTGCTTTACGCTGCCTGCCCGTCTATGAGACATTCCCTTACTGCCATGAATTTAATAAGCTTCCTATCTTATCTGCAATAACTACCTTTTAAAACCATATTAACGATTATTAATGATGATAGATAGATATAGATGGGATGCGCAACAATAACTCGAGGTTATCTCAAGGGAAAACATGTTGGAAGATGGCATTGGGCCTGAAGAGAAGCTGAAAATAACCAGCCCACAAGCTACCCGTGCAGAAGATCCCAGCAACAAGAATTCTAGGGCAGTTCTCGACCAATTTGACTTAATAGATATCATTCCCCTTGTGTCAAAACCAGTTTTAATCTTTTCCAGTTTACGAAAAGTTGACCTCAAAATTATAGTTCTGTATACTTTGTGAAGAGTAGAATATGTCGCAGACGAACACCATAATGGGAATAGTACCGCAGTGAAAGAAAATCTTTTATAGGGTCTAGGGGGGTTATTTTGACTCCTGAAAGTGAAAAGATAAAAATTCACAATGCAGAAACTCCAATACCCCAAGTTCGGTGATTTAAATATTCATGTGTCTTATGCTGGGATACAAACTTTTCTCCAAAAGCTTTTATGAGCAATTGTCTAAGTAGTGCCAAATGCCTCCCTAGTGATTCCTCCTCTTGTCTTGATGTTGGTAATGTATCACAAAATGTGTCGACAAAAAAGAGCCAGACTGCCCAAACAATAAGTGAAGAAAACATATACAAGAGCTACTAATAATAAAATTAAATCAATAGAATTAATATGCTTGGGTAAAGGAGACACTTCAGTGGGGCTTGGAGGAATCTCACTTTGCCCATCTTCCATAAAAAAAAAATAAAAAGACCAGATAACTCACCTGATAGATGGTTCCTGCCAGGCAGTTTGGAATGGTTTCCTCTCTGATTGTCACTTTGTGTGTTTAACTTATAGTGTCTGAAGTATGTTAGGTGTTAGGCTTCTTCTTCTTTCCGCTATTAGTCTGTAGGATGCACCGCTAATCACTCCGTAGCAAATGAGGCAAACAACAAGCTTCATTTATGTCTGACCAGGAGGATTGGTCCCCTGTTCGGGTGTCACTTCCCTTCTGGAACTTTTGGTACTCCATATACATGGAGAGGTTGGGTACAAAACGACCGTCAAGTAAATCCCCATATACATGGGCCCATGTTGGAGGGTAGGCCGAGTTCTTGAGTTTATGGAAAGTGGATATCTTTGCAATGGACATGGGCACTTCTTGTGGTGTTTTAGATGGCCTGTCTGAGGTTTATCTCCCACAGGTAAATTCCTGTTGTGAGGATCATCAACATGAAATAAAACGTTTTTCTGATAAAATAAACTTTGGATGCAAAATTGCGAGAGTGTCAAGGTTATCCTCTATGTTACCAGTCCTGATTAATTGGGTATTCAGGTTTGTGGTATTCGGTGATCCTGTATTGATTCAGGCAGTCCACTAAACTGCTATTTTTTTTTTATTCTTATTCCAGTTAAACATGAACAACGGTATGTGGGATAGTTGCTGGTGGGTAATCACATGCTTTTTTCCGTCCTGGGCTTAGCTTGCAATTATTTCTGAGTTTAGAATTGTCCTGGGGAAACTTCTCTTGGGCGTGGTTGTTATGTTTATAGGTTCCACTGTTCACCCCAGCCTTTGGGGTAACAAAGTTAGCGTGATTTGCGGGGCCAATGTATTGTACTCAGACATGCTCAAATTAGCAATGGCTTTTTTACACGATTTGCGCTCAAATTCACCTGGTTCTTCATGTGCGAAAGAGGAAACGTGTTGGGATCTGCCATCAGTTTTGCGATTTGACATCAGGACTCCGCTTCTTCTCCCCTCCATGTGGTTCGGCCTCGTTGGTTCAAATATCCGAAGACTGCTCTAACTGTGTTGAGGGTTTCTCTGGATTTGACACATAAATCAATCTCAAAGGCAAACCTGATTATCAAGATTAATGTATCTCACTGTGTGAGTTTTGTTAGCAGGAGATGTGTTTGGATACACAGGTATTATTGCAACAACCAAGTCCACATTGGTAGAAAATTGAATATGCCGATTTTGTGTCCCAAAAGTTAGAAAGCGCAGCCTCAGGGCGCAAGACCAGGATCTGAATATTCAAACTATCGATTTCCCACAGAATGGCGTGCAGTTCATCATAGTGGAAGCCAATTGAATCAATATTGGAAACCTGCCCATCAAAAACACCCTCAACTGCACTGGTGGTTAAAGTGAATTATGTTTTAGCTTTAAACCATTGACAGTAGCAAATCAATATAACTTTGAAGTATTTTTCCAAATATAGTGAATTGGGTTTATTTTCGTATCCGAAATAAGCGGTGTTTTGATAGAAGTTAGCGACCAGATAATACCCCAAAATTTACCCCAGTTTGCAGGTGAAAATGAGTTTGCATAATAGGGTGTCGTTGTCTATGGTATTGTGGCTCCCGTTTTGCAGTACTTGACTTGATATGGATGCAGCAGTTGATGTCAGGGATGGAAAAGTGCTCACTGTTGATCTTAGCATAAATCTCAGTATAAAATTGCGCTTTGATGTCTTTCAGCAGCGACCTCCACAAACCCCAGATTCTTCAGATACCCCTGGTTGAAATTTTGAACGGTCCAATGGAGGTGTGTTCGCAATAACATTCGTCTTCAAATTGCTGGTCTAAAACCGCCTCCCCCTGGGGTCCTGTTTCACTGGACGGGTCATTCTCTAAGACAATTGCCATCATGAGCAGATGATAAAATGTCGTATGATCAATACAGTGTTCGGATTCCAAGTGCTTCTTGTTCAGGTAAAATGACCACAAATCTTGAATCCTCATTTTGGATCTGAGTTCGGACAGCTCAAAGTCTAGATTTAAAAAATTCATTCTGTTACGTCTCAGAACCAAAGTTTGGATGATTGTGAGATATAGTTCATTGTGGTATTCGGGACATATCGTAGCTTGATTTTATAGATAAAAAGCTTTCCAAGCTACTCAGATGCATTTAGAAAAATTGGATTTGAATCATTAGTTTTGATACCTGTTACTCTTTTCCGATAATTTATTCAGTTTTGTTTTGTTTCGACCTGGAAACGCAACTCACTGGAAGCTGATCTGTTTCCAAAAAATAAAGCAGGCAGTTTTTTTTTTTTTTACGTGGGCTTTGTGGGAGAATGTCTGCCTTTTTTTTATAATACAAGGTATATAAAAGCTCTTCTGGATTATCTTCCTCTTTGATTCATTAGTGATGCCTCAAGTATTGGCTCTGAGAATTTAAAATTCATTGATCAAGGCAAAATAATATCTTAGCAAAACACTTTCACCTGCGTTTTCCTAATTATTTTTCTGTGACATGGGTGTTTTTTTTTTTTTGCTACTGGTACCTCGGTACCTCAGTCAGAACTTTTGTTTTTCGTATATGATGTGGGTGCAAACTCCCATTACTGCAGCCGTTCTGGCCCCGAGTGTTTTTCTCTTTTGAAGAGTTGGCTCAAGCATGAACTTTTTTCGCGACAGGATTATAACCCCCCTTTTTTGAGGTTGGGGATCCTAATTTGACAATACATCAACACACGTTTAAATTTGAGGGCTTTTGAAAGGATCCATGTTTTGAATCATTCAAATGATGACCTTTTACATTATTATTTACAGGAAAGGCTGCTCGAAATCAATAGTTATCCCCCCAAATATTTGGGGGGGATCATTACCAATCAATAACAGACCCCTCCACCTCATTTTTTAGTGACCGGCTATTCATAAAAAAACATGACATACTAAATTATTTTGAGGAACTTTTTTCATTTTTTTTTAAGGAAAGAGGTGATCAGGGTAAAGGATAAAATGTACACATCAGGATTTTTTTTTAAACCTACTTTTTATTCTTTATCTGATAAAAACTAAAAGACTGAATACAACAAAACAGACTGAGTTGACCACCTTATTTATTTATTACAATTTCAATTTGAACGACATGCTGGGAAATTCTGGAATTTACTTTGAGCAAAGCCCTTGATGAACCCTGGGATATCATTAATTTTGAATGAATGCTTCGAAGATATTACCAGAAGACGAACAGAAGGCGACTCTAGGACCCACTCTATTACAGAAGCGACGACGATTCCTCAACTTCCTGATCTATACCTCCATCTGTCTGCTGCTTAAGAAAAATAATTTTGGAGTTAAAGGCGACTGCTATCTGAAGATATGGATTTGGAAACAGAGCAGGGCCGGTATTTTACAACTAACATAGCTCATATTTTCAAAACGTAAGGGGAGACCAAATGCTACACAGAAGTCTTTCTCAACAGAAACCAATAGAGTGACCACCAAATTTAATCAGGTATTATAACAATACATTCCATTTTTCTACAACAAAACCAATGGAGTAATCAATCAAGCTCCAGTTGAAGTCAGGTATTCTAACATGCATTCCATTTTTTCTACAACGAAAGTGGATGGCAGAAGTTGCGCATTGCGATCGAAGTTCGGATCCAACCCTGTTGTATTCGAATATTAGCAAGCCTTCCATTCGGAATCTTGCGGCTGTGTTACTTGAAAGGATTCAGAGGATACTTTTTTAGGTCAACACAGAAGATTACCGTATTGGCTTCTGAATGTTTGGCAAGAGACTCACCAAGATCCTTAAGTTTGTCAGTATAAAATTAAAACGCGCCTAAAAGAACCTACCTCAGAAAATGTTGAAATAATGAAACAGATAATGAAGAATTTTCATTCTTTGATAAATCTCTTCAGGTTTAGCCTAGAAAGAATACATGAAAATACATGGAATCTTGGATGCATGGGTAACCGCCTGTCTCGACAATGTTGCGCAATTCGACTAAATGGTACTAGAGTTTCACTAAAACGATTATTCTCATTTTTTTATTTACTAATTGTTTTATCCATTTAGTAAAAGACATAAAAGATCAGTTAGCAAAATAACCCGACTTACTAGACGTTTTGACACTGGACTAGCTCCACTTTCCCATGACAATCGATGCCTGTGACAACCAATTATTTGACGAGAGGCTCAGCAAATATCGTGGCTCTGTACGCCTATATCGGTTGTGGAAGGAAGAAGAAAAGCTCATTTTAACCAAAAAAATTTCAAGAGTTTTTTACCATTAGTGCTAAACAAGGGAGGCTTACTCCCAAAAAAAAAAAAAAAATTCTGTCAGAAACTTTAATCAAACTTTCTTGGTTGAGGGTGGTCATACTTATTCCATGGCCCCCAGTATTTTACAGTGTATTTAAAACAAGTCTCAATTTGCAAACCATACATTGATTGCTTAAAAATCTAGTTGATTTCAAATATAGATTATAGTCAGGTGAAATACATTAGTACCCCAACCAAAGTCTGGACTAAAATAAGAGCTTTAAGGGTACCGTCAACAGACAATACTAAGTGGAGGATATGGAAACGTGATCGGTTCAGGGATACCAGGAGATGAAAACCTCTGAACCGCAACAGAAAGAGTAGGAAATAGATTGCCAAGATTGATTAATGGAAATACCGTCAGCAGAGTCTTAGCCCGGAAATAATAATATTCTTCAGCTGAAACAAAGCCACCCAAGAAATTAAATACTCTCTCAATGACGTAGAAAAATATTCTTCTCTTTTAAGACTTTCATCAATCATCACTACAACGCATCCGGATGCAGCTGTTCGCCCAAGGCCTGATGATAAAGGCCCTACCCAAAAAAAAAAAAGATCATACCTGGTCCAATTGGATCACATTGGTGCGGGAAAACTAAAGTTATTCAATCTGGGGCAGGTATCACTACCATACCCCTCTAAAATTCTCGTCAAAATCCCCATTCCAGTAAACTAGCATACACTTTTACATAAAATGGCCGGAGCCTAACTTATACTTACAATGGCCTGATCAACTGCTCTAAGGTAGATTTTTTAGTCATGGAAGAAATCTGGTTTGATATCTGCTACGGAAGTCTTCAAAATCCGTTCTGGGTCTCGATTTATGGAAGAGCCCGCTGTAATGCCTGTAGTTGGAATACATCTGCAAGCCAGGGATTCTGTGAAGTTCTCGTAAGCGAGTTTTCGTTGCGGACGTTTTCAATGACCATGACCAGAAAGCTTATTGTATTTTGACCTTTACCACCACGGTCGGATATACGACACAATCTACTTTTTCGAGTCGATGATGGTAATTTTGATGGGCAGGAGTTTGGAGTTTCCTTTACCTCCGTGGGTCTTTATTACAGGGCCTCAACGAGTTCAAAGCCTTAAAAGAGATAGTGGAGATGCACCATGAACTGGGCTTTGGTATTGAGCATCACCCTCAACACGAGATCAGGCATTTTCGATTTATCGGGGAAATAGTCCAATTATGGAATCCCGAAACTAAAATGCCGACCTTTGGAATTATTTCGCTTGCATTAGTAATTATGGAATTTCTCCAATGTAGTCTGGAGGGTTCTCTTGGAAGGGGTGTTTTGTGTGGATTTCCGTTAGGAGATAGTGTGCTCTTCAACAATGAGCTCTTCTGATTCGCGATCGAAGCATGGAACTCATGAAGATCTAGCTCAAAAGGGGAAGTTTTTCGAGAATCGACAGTTCAAGTGCACCCATCATCAAGTGTGAAGGTTGAACACGTGCTGGTCCAAAAAGAGCACTGATAACTTTACAAAACTTATCATTTTCAGCAAGAGAATTGATGGTACCAATCTTTGGTGAAACGCGTTGAACAGGTAGGTAGTAACTCCTCGTAGTCACCAGTGGAAATTGCCACCCCAAAGAGGAATTGGTTCACAGTCTCGATTCCTCATCGCCAATCTTTAGGAAGGCTCCGGAGCCTGCTGACGAAGTTTGCTGAAGACTTTTTTTGCTTGGGTAGTTTCTTTTCCGAAACCGGCCAATTATGAAGAAGAGATGCTGGATGCTGTGGCAGTTTTTCCGGAGTACTTCAACAACACCTCATTCTGGTAGAAGGAGGTCAAGATGTTGGAAAAACGATAAGATGCCTCAACTCACTGATGTGCTCCGCCATATCCTCCTTGCTGACGAGCGAGAGAAATTCGTCATCGGTACGAGGGTTTGCAATGGGAGGGTTGGGAGGTTAACTGGAAAGACGTTTTGCCAGTCCAGATAAAGGGTCTATGGGCACGAAAAGACTATTTTTACAGACATGGTGGGAAGTCCGTTTATTTTGGGCTAAATGGGCATCGGGTCTTGTGCTTTTTTTTTGTCTTTCTAGTTGTTTTAAATGGGTAAATTGGTCTTTGTTCTGTTATTGAATGGCTTGCCTCTCTGAAGTCTTGAGGTTATTTTAACGGGAATCTCAGCGAATCTGTCTGGAAAAAGTGCGCCTGCTAGAGAGCTATAGTGGAGTAGTGAGTGAGTCGATTGGGAAAAGCTCATGACATTGTGCAATGAGGAAATGGGAAGAAAATTTTGCAACAATTGGAAAAAAAAGTCTTGGTGGTTTTATTCAGTTTGGAAAACTTTTAAAAGTGGCTTTTTGTGCAATTGGATTATTTTGTGGTTATGGAGAAGTGAGTGTTTGTGGGGTAGACACCTAATGCCTGACATCGGCATGCGCATTATTTGGAGTGTTTTTAGTTGTCAGTTTTAAACTATTCTAAAACTTTCATAATTTGAGTGTGTTTTTTTATGGATAATGAACTTAAGATTTTTTTTAGACAGATTTACGAATCTTGTTGTGAGCAAGACATTGTGGTTTTTTCATGTATCCGCCGTCAAAATTCTTATATTTCATTCCTTGAAGCATTACTCAAAAGTAATATAAAGGTATAATTGTATTTTTTAATTCAGAAGTGCTTACATCCCACAGTTAGTTATATATTCGAGTGATCGAATCCATTGAAAAGTTTCGTGACTTTGTAAATTTGCACTGTATTTAAAAAATTACAGAGTTATGAAATCTAGTATTATGGTACATCTTCTCTTTTGAAATACACTTTATACCAAAAGGTTTGGCCAAAGATTGGATTAACGTACAGTTGAGAGACCGTCCCACTCACTGGAGACTGCCTTGAATGTATTCTTATCAGGAGGGGATGAGTCCAGGTTGAGAAAATAGGGTTTCTCCCTTGTATCTTTAAAACCAGACTTTATTATGCCCCCAGACACTCCTACTAATAAGTAAAAAACACGGGGAAGATGAAATAACAGTACCAGGTCAGGATCCCTTATTGTCATGAGAAATATATTGTCTCCCGGCACCAAGTCTTGGTGGGCTGTGGGAGCACCACTTCAGACGTTAAGAATAAGCCAAAACCAATCCGTGTCTCCATTTTTTTGTAGTACAGGAGTTACAATAACAAAGTTTTAAAATTAGTTCAACAATTTATACATTGAAGGTCTCCATCAACATGCATACATCATATCCTAAAACCCTCTTTCCAGATATTAGTTTTCATTTCTGTCATGGTTTATTTTTTTTTTATCTCTTTTTCTCATTCTTGGTATGCATTATTAAAATCTTCCCTAATCAAACAGTTGAGGAGAAACAGTAAGGAAAAAATATAATTCTCTTCTTAAGTTTCCACATTGTGTGAACTTCAAGTCCGGCTCTCCGATAATACAAAGCAATAATATTAAACTCTGATGTTCAGGGCGGCGTCACACAAACTTGCACATTGTTCTTTTTTTTAACTAAGTCGAAATTACCGCTTTAGCAAATAAAAGGGCCTGAAAATTGAAGGGCATATACGCGGGGTGGAACGCGAAGAAAAGAATGGTGTTTAACCTATTATTAAAGTAAATTGTAAGAAAGGCTGAGATCAAAACCGCTTGGGAACTTGATCAAAAGAAAAATGCCAATTAGCATGGGAAATTTTTATTTCTTATTGTGTTTTTTCCACAATGACAATACAGTTATTAACTCAAGTGTATAACTTTGAATTGTTGATCTTCAGGGTGATGTAGGTTGTGCCCTGGTCCCCCCATCCCAAGCCAGATCTGGAAATACTGCCAGCAAAACACAACACAATACCTTTCCAGCCCATTAATTTAGGTTTCATTACGTCGTGGTTTTCTGTTCAACATAAAATATACCACATTAAATATCAAAATTGACTGCCTTGGTGTTTTTTTAATAATGATGTAGACACTCTTCGCGAGATTATTCTATGATTTGTAAAGGGATTTTTTTTCTACGGTCTGGTTTTATTCTTGCCAAAAAAAAAAAAAAAAAAAAGAAGTATAAAACACAACCAACAGAAGCATTAAAAGGAAATTAGGATGCTTTTCTTTGGGGTATTATATTATAATGGGCAGACTCATGTGCTCCAGTTAGTTAAAATGCTCTTTCCATCCTTCAGTAGGTGCCATTTTATATCTCCAGGATATTTACAGGATAATGATAATTTCTAATGGCCGAAAGCAGAACAAGAGTAGTGAAAGAGCTAAAGAAAGGCAGCAATATTCATGACTGATACCAGAACATCATGAGACTCCCAATATCCGTTTTCAATTTTTTATTTGGTGGCTTTAAAACCTATTCGTCGATATTACAAACTAAGGAAATGACTAAGTTTGAGTTGTCTAACAAAATATCAAATTGCCCTTTTTTTTGGAGTTTAGCTTTGGGCGAACAGCCAAACTTGATGCAAATGTTATTTTCCTTAAAATCAGCAGTTTCTCGGCTTTGATGATTAAAGTCCCTCAGCAGAATGGCCCGTCAGTCAAGTGAAATCTTTCCGAACAGGCTTTATTTAAATGGTTATTGAAAGCTTCCGGACCAACAGTTTCAGTGATGATTAAAAAACGAAATGTTCCCCACGTACGGCGCAGATGTTGGAGGCTAGTATCGAGAATCCAGTAACGTTCAGGTTACCAGAAGGTAAAATATCGAACTAGACTTCCAAAAAAAATTGGGTTCTTCTCTGAAAACAAGCAGACTACATTGGTAACCAAAAGATAAACTGAATATTGTTTTTCTTTGATAAGGAAGAGAAATCATGGATTTTGCAAAGTTTTTGACCCTCTAAGCCATCATCCAATATCAGACATGGGAAAAAGATCCCTTTATCCCAAGTCGTTGACACAATACATTACAATTAGCTCCTGTTTCTTTCTTAGAGTGAAGTGCTTATTTCGGTTTGACACCATTGGAAGGCCCAGATATCAAACAGCAACCACACGATGTGGTTATTTTTTCCTTGTCTGGGCAAATTCAGGTTGGAACCACTTTAAAAGATTTAAATGATTGGCTGCGTTTTTTGAAGGAAATTAAACCTCGACCATATATTTCTCCTTTTTTTTATATTGAAGTCAGGAAGGAAAGAAAACAAGGTAAGAAGTATCAGGAAAGGCTTAAAGGTCTTTTATTAAAAGGAGAAATGGGAAGACCCGGAGGCTTTTTTCAAGGCTTGTTACTGTGCCTCCTATGGTGGTCAGTCAGAAGGGGTCTTCATTGGACCCAACACCAAATTAACTAGACATTGCTTGGATGATGCCCTTTATGGCTCAATGAATAATTCAAAAAATTCTTTTCCTGAATCCAACAAAGATCAGAAAGTTATTATTGTGCCTGTATTTATATAGTTTTCAATACATGCTTTAACTGAAATCAAAAAAAGTTTGTTGCCAGTTAAAACAACTTTTTTGGAGTGACTAAGATTTACAATGAAAGTTTCACTCTCTGAAAAAAGAGACCTCAAGTGTAATGTTATACATTCTCATCTTGAATCATCGGCAAAATAACAAAGAAGTTGGGAGATTTTTATCCCTTATTTTGCATACTGGTTGTTCACTACCGAGTTGAGATGGAGTTCTGTGGATTTGATACACTTGGCTTGCAGAAAAGCTCATTTGGTGATGATTCCCGGGTGAAGTAGCAGGTCAAAAAAATTAATTCATGGAGGAAACCTTTTCACGACAATACTGTTTTTCCATTTTAGAATACAGGGATTCTATAATTTTCAGGGGAATATGTCTGTAACCCTTGTTTTTTACTTCTCCTGAACTTTCAGTACATTATTACTAGCGTAATATTCATGCGGTAAATATCAGCTTCTGGGGTTTCTTTTTTTACATCATTCATTAGACACTTTGTAATGTTTATCTTAAAAGATTTTCTTATTCATACCAAATTCAGCGAAGGTTTCCTAAAACCGCACACGGTACCAGATATATATATTCACAGTTGATACTTGACCACCTTTAGATTAATTTAAATTATTTATTAAATATATACTTCTTGGCTAAAACGCAATTTCTAAATATGTATAGAAAATGGGCCCAGGAGCTGGAAACAATTCCAGGTGTTTATTCTTGAAAACTCACCAACCGATTATGGCCCAGAACACGTTAGTTCGATTAATTACCAGCCGTTTTCCTTCTTTTTAGATTAAAGCCAGAATGTTCGTCTGAAACCATATATCTTGTTCAGGCCCTTTTTTTTTCTTCAAAAAGTACAACAATCTCTGGCATCTTGTTGAAGAGAGACTGATGCTTTTTATTAATTTGAAAGCCACAGTTCATCAACCGGTTAATATCTGGACGAAGCATAGGAGACCCTTTGATGTTTCTTCCTTGAACTTGCACCCATCTTAAGCCCTTTGGGGTGTTCTGGTACAAAAAGGATGAATGATCTCTGGAAGGGCGCTGAAGCCCTCTCCATGCGCCAGGTGTCTCTCAAAGGGAATACTGATGTGCTTGTAGCTGGTACGTTGGGTAGTACTGAGTTCTTGGGCCTTTCACGCCGGTATACCTTTTTAAACCTGGTTAATTCAAAGATCTTCCTGAGGGACTTTACACAAGGGAGGGGAACCGAACCTTCTAAGCAAGCTTGGCCTTTTCTGAACAATTTGATTGGGTATTTTCTTGGTTGTCTTGTCGATTTTGCAGATACTGGGAAGCTGGCATCTCTGAAACTGAAGGGTAAAACACTATCGAGCAGAATTGTCCCCACGGTAATAATGGTAAAAGGGTTAACTAATGTCATTGGGCAGGAAGGATGCTGTCCTGTAGTGAGAAGGATAGGTTGCTTTCGTCAGGCGGAAACTTTCAAACGTTTCTTCAGGTTCCTCGTTATCACAGGAAGTTGAAACACCAAGGACTAAAAGTTCCAAGGCGATGCTAAGCCGATGGCTGGGTCTTTAATTCTGGCTAAGCCGGATCAAGTTTTAAGCGTTCCGATTTCTTTCTTATTACCTAAATCCAATGGAAGCAATGATATCCGGCGATTTCTTTGTTCCTGCTTTTCAGCTCCCCGAGCGACGTGTTACATAAAACGAATCGAGGACAAATCAGCTTCAACACGCTCCCTTGAAATGAGAGTCTGTACACTTGGGGAAAGTTCTTGAGAATTTCTGTTCAGGTGTCACATAATTAGTCAATGTCAAGAACGACTGGAGAAGAACTACAGTTTGATTTTGGCAGAGAAATCATGGTTTTGGATATTACAATGAATGATCCAAGAATGAATGAGCAATATTTCTCTTTTGTGATGACTTACTTCTAGAGGAAAAGAAGTTTGCTTAATTTCCTAGAATTAATGGGAGAAGTTATAAAAGAAAGAGTAGCTGATTCCAGTAAGAGTCGAGCTCTGTACCCATAGTTTTAAAATGTTCGCACTTCAAGTTCACAAACAAGGCAAGCCAACAAATTTATCAAGTAGATCAAGATGGTCAATGCAAAGTGTCTTAATTCTCATGGTCCCGAAATTGAAAAAATGAATAGTCAAATGGGATGTCAATGACACAGGTGAGTATAGCAAAAAAGTTCCACAACGCCTATTTTGTATCGAAAGTAAGCTGCCTTAAAACAGCGAAAAGATATGAAAAAAAAAAAAAAAAACAATACAGAATAGGCGACGAATTTTTTATAAGGCATGTTAGTTTGTTTTACTACGACCAGTAATATTCAAAGTGGTTTAGAAAAAAAAAAACATTGGATTTGGGGGATTCGTTTTCAGGAATACGCAAATATATATATATATATAAATCTAAAAGGTTTTTTCCAGTAATCATTAGATTTTTCTAAATCTTCCAATTAAGACTTCGAGAAAGGTTTATTTCGTAAAAGAATATTTGGTGTTACAGATTCTGGTCTACTTCTGTGAGGGGTTTGCACAGTAAAAATAAGACTCATAATGCCCCAAAAGCCTATTTTCATTCTATAGTAGTCCTTGATACAAACAACTAACTATTTTAGGGCTTTTAAGGATGAAATTCAGCTAAAGAAATAGCTTGTAAGCTTTTAAACTCAAATCAAGAGAATACAGTTATTTTTCAGATGTTTAATAATGAAGAAGGGTAAAACTGAACAATAATGACATATTGGACATTCTATTCAACCCCCATAATTTTTATACCAAATATATGTAAGCTAAGCTTGAGTTTGAAAAGACCCCTAAGGGAGTCTCTGCTCTGTAAATTATAGCGTTTTAATTATACCTTATCTGGGTGACTCAGAACATCCCACTGTAAGATTAGCGAAATCACGTGGCAGCAGGCTTTTGGTCAAGGTGATCGCCAGAAAGATTACCGAGTCCTCGCCGAAAATGATTCGAAATAACAATAAGATAAGTAGTATATAATCTTTAGGAAATATAATAAAAGAGGAAACTCAAAAAAAATCTCATAATTTGTCCTAGCTTTCATTGATTTTGGTAAAAGCCCTTTTCAAAGACGTAAATCATCAAGCCATCCTCATAAAATTTGCTGCTATCTAACTTTTTCTTTTCCTTAAATATAAAGTCTTATAACCAATCTGCTTTTGCCATATTATATGACTTTAAAATGATTTGAATTAATGTATTGCTTATTGTTTGAGATTGCGTGAAAATCAAGTTCAGTTCCTCACTCAGTCTCACCGGTTGAACTACTTGTCGGCTTGAAATTAGCGCTAACCACAATTCACTATCAAAGTTTAGACTCATGTCGACATTGTCCAAACTACAATCACATTTGAAAGAAGTTGTTAAGCAAAAACACTTTTTTGTACAATTACATGCACTCCGTTGGATGGGGACACCCAGGTAGTCTAACACTGGCTTATGATAGTCAGACCAGGGGGGGGGATTTTTTTTTCATTGTTTTATTTATTTTGACCTTCACAAAACCATAGTACGCCTGCTTGAAAGTGAAGATATCCTGCAAAGTACATTTACACCATCAACGGGCTACCAAGCCATATACAATAGTAAAAACATCACAAGGCTGAAATGACAAGGGTTGAATAAAACAAAATTCTGACGCAGTTTTAAAAAGAATTCGGAAAAAAGAAAAAGTAACTAGACCTAGTGTTTTGTCCAAGGGAAGGATTGGGACTTTCGATTTAAATTTAGGCCATCACGTAGGCCTTAGGGGCCTGGGGACAGAGACAATACTACGTCTAAAAGGAGCCTGGTGTACGTATATAGTTCTGAAAGATAAACATAATTAGGTCTAGTTAACGAATAATCAGTCCACAAAGCCCATTGCGTAGGGGTCTCCAGTAATTTCTTAACACTGTTAGATTACAAGGTCTTAATTGTGTGAATGGCCACTATTTAAGGCCACCCATTCACATAAAACAGAAAAAAACGCCAATGAATATAATTTGAAAAATAAAACCCCACAAAATTCTCTTACAAAAAAAAAAAATTTACACTATTGTTTTGCGTTTTCCTAAAATAAATTGGTTTTGCTCACCACGTGACCCCACTAAAACTAGGTTTTTACAGCCACCCAGAACTCCGGGCACAGGCCGCACCCCACGGCCGCACCCCAGGATCAATCACCTTTCCGCATTAGGCCGTTCCATCCATTTTCAAATCACAGTTCTAAAGATATAAAAAACAAATAGAAAAAAAAACATCAAAACCCATAAACCCAAAAGCTTCAAAGACCTAAAGTCATCTGGCGCTTAATTTAGTTCTACCGTTCGGATCCCTCATTCGCTGGCCAAATTTATTTCCTATCGCTTTCTTACTTTGTTTGCATTCGCTTAAATACTCTGCTGGTCCCCGTGCTAGCATATACCTTTTGTCCAGATGAATTTCTAAGGATGCATTTTTTTCTGCAGAATACCTCAAAGACCGTCGGTATCGGCTGCCTAGAAATATTCGAGTTGATAAAGGCCACCCAATTGCCTACCAGGATCCTGTATCGCGAACTGGGTCATTAACGTCGCTTGATTCATCTCTTACTAGGTGCTGGGATCAGTTTCTCGGATACAGCCACCAAAACAACATACGGAGAATGAGCTTGTAGAGCAAATAACCCCCCGCAGAGTTGAACTACTTGCATGCAAATCCCCAAAAAACGAAAACCCCCTCGGCAGTTGGTGGATTATAATGACTTATTATAAACCGGGTGAATAAAGCAACCCAAAAGACAATCCCTAAACCCAAAGGAAAATGTGCAAACCGAAATCAGAAGCGCGAAACTGCTTTCCAGGAAACCGCCCCACAGAAGCGGCCAGAAACCTTGCAATACCCCTATGATGCACATGATACCACGTTTTTTTCTTGGTGACGACACGTCTCTTTATGAACCCTCGCTCCCCAAATCCACAGGCGTTTTCAGGCTACTACATCGACCAACAAAACGTATCGATAACTGCAGGACTTCAAAGCCAAGCTAATATACACATAAAACATTCAGGACGTGTTCCAACCCGACGAGGACGAAAGATTGAACCCGATGGACGTGGTGTTTGATGAGCCGGGAAAGCGCAGCTTGAGCAAAAGCAAGAAATTAAGCGCACTAAAGCTGGCAATTCCCAATTTTGGGAAAAACGACTATGAGGCGTGACTATTTCCAAGAGATGAAAAAAGGGAAAATGATGAGTTGGAAAGTTTACAGGTCAGAAGTTTATAGGGGGGATGTGGGTTGGAACGATACCGATTCGGTGCTCACAAATAAAATATGATATACGGAGCAACTATTCACGAAGAAACCAGCCGGGGTCTCTTGAGGTGAAAATTCAGCAGAACCAAGATAGAAATTCCCTGAGACTTCGGACGAATATTCGGAAAAAAATGAAGAAAATGCTCCACTGGTATGAAAGTCAAAACCACCTACCCCAAGAGGTGGTAACAAAACTACGTCAGAAATTTCGGATGGGGAGAAAGTCTCTGAAATCTCTCGTGGTCTTATAAACTATGGTGACGGTGATTTGAAGGAAACCTCACAAATGCAAGAAAGTGTTCTTTGAAAAACACTCCCAGACCAGACCAACCTGAGTTTCAGCCTCTCGAAATTGCCTACGGTTTCAACCCATTATGGAACTATGTGCTATCCTGGCACCCTACACCAACATGGATGATACACAGCCAAACATCATCAGGAAAAAAAATAACCGAACTACCCGACGAGCCTGAGAATGAACCCTTAAGCAAGACTCTCGTCATGGAAAAAAAGCCCTCAGAACTCATATACTAATGACAAGGACAGTGGTCGTACACAAACAAAATCAAAAGGTGTATAAAGATATTCTTCTGAAATGGAACCAGGCCAGCCTCCGTGTATATCTCAGGAGAAGAAAAACTGAGAGAAAAGGGAAACCTTCTACCAATTTGATAAAGTCTTCTTCAGGGTGAGAGCGATTTCTAAAAGAGGGCAATCCTTTTGAAGCTACCACCAAACATGAGGTTGAAGAAGCCGACGAAGACGAGGTGTCCAATATGCCTATAACCCCAAGACTGGACAACTAGAACCATTCAGAATCAAATTAAGGATTCTACAGCCCAGACAACTCCAATTATCTGCTGCTAACATGAGGGGATCACCTCGAACAGTCTCGAACGTCAACAAGCATCATCAAAGCAACGCTGGATCATGAGATCATATTTGCGCCCATTGACGTCGTGGCAGAAAAACTTCGAAAAAGAATCCAGACATTGTTGATTTCATTGAGTTGTTTATTTTTTGTGTGGCTTTTGTACGAACTCTCGTTATTGATTGATGCTATGTATGGTGGTGAAGGCCGTGTGTGCGCCAATGATTGCAGTGGAAAAATTCATGAAACCGGATTGTTTGATTGTGTCTCGAATGAATAAACCAGCTTGAGGTTGTGATCTCCGGGTTGACGAACACATTGGCTCAAAAGAAAGAGGCCATTGTAACTAGTTTCTGTTGAACAGTTGAATAAGTTCATTTTTTTTATTACCCTGATTTCCTGTTAACCCCTCAAGAGCAAATGATCAAAAAAATTGTTTTGTTGTATTAGCACCAACATGAATTTTTTTTGGTTATAGATTATAGGGAAGAAATTATGAATAAGAAACTGTTAGTAGTATATATATATGTGGCTGACCATTGAATCTTCCTATAGTTTCGATTAATGCTGGCCTAAGTGAATGGCCACGTTTTTATTAAAATGGCCCTATGTTTGGCCCTATGTTTGTGGCGTGGAGAGTATGGTCCAAGTCTGTCTTTTGTCGTCTAAGTTTTACAATCTGAAGTCATCAGGACTGGATCAGAATGAATTTATACACCCCAACCTACTCTTTTATATGCATCAACTCCCACAGAAAGTAGTACGGATTGAAAAAGGAGACATAAAATTGGAGGATACCTGTTTACGAATTTGATTTTTTGGAATTTCTCCCAAAGAATTTGTCTGCGTATCCGCCATTCTGTTAAGAAACGATCTGGGTCTCTTTTCAATAAGGGGGTTGTTCGCATGTTGAGGACCCCAGCTCGCCTACGTCGTCTTCGAGAATGGGCATGGATGCTCATGCCTTATTCCCCATCTTACTTCATAATAAATTTTATTTCTTGCATTGTTACAAGTAGGTAGAAAGTATTGAATCTTTAGAAAAGAATCATTGTCTCTAGCAATTTTTTTCCTCAAATGGGTCTAGTTTCCCGTTATAGTGAATGAAATCGTTTTTTCACAGAAGGTTTGATTCTGATTGAATTGCAGTCGGGAAATCCTTATCGCAGGATACATTTTCTTGCGCGTTCAGTGAGTCGTGTAGTATACAGTAAGACTCCTGTTATTCGGTCCCTCTGGGATACGGACCCTCGCTGCAGGCAGAGCCGCACGGAAAAAAAGCAATTTTCGCACTTTTTTCGGGCTTAACTATGGGAGAAATCCCTCACTGCACCATCCTCCTCACCTTCTGACTTGAGATTTTTTCCAAAAAAAATCGCAAGTGGTATTTTCAATTTTCGACGGTTTTGAAGGTATATTATCAAAAAACAACCTGTTAATGATAGCAGACATCAATTAGAGACTCATCCTCCAAATTAGAATTTTAAAGCACGTTTTGGGTGGTCGGCAATTAAAGTTTCGATGTTCGCTTAGGTGAAAATCCACCTGGTGAGATTCTCGCACCTGCACACAGGTTGGGTTTAAAGATTGACGAGAATAAACTTTCGAGAGCGATGCGTTTAAATATTTAGCAGTACAAAAATTGACCATATTGGCATTATTTACGTCTTTCTCAAAACTTTTGTTCTTCTTCAATAATCATGTCATGGAATATATACATACCGTATTAACTAATAGGAAGCGACGTCTCATGAGGAAACATCATCGTTAATCAGGGCTGGAGGATTTACTCCGATAGAATCTCAAGAAAAGTAATTCAACTTTATAATAAAGCTGAAAGAAGTATCGTATCCAGGATGCCATTCCGACTATGGCTCAGTTTGTCGAAAGCTATTTGCCTTCAACTAGTGCAGACGAGGCAAAACAAATTGTAGGAAATGACATAGAGTGTGTTTTTGAAAAGGGCGGGTGTTAGGCGTCCATGTTTTGCTACTTCTTCTGAGCTATATGGAAGGTGATTTTTTCTAGTATCACAAATGAGTGTCGTAAGTTCATTGAGGCACTTCGTTTATATGGGAGAAAATTCGGTACAAATGAAGTTTTGACGATTTAACAACATGAGAGTCAATTGCGACAAGGCAAACTATCAGTCGACCAACTCAAAGAAAACTTTGAGGTTGTCAGTCGTGTTTACAAGCTCAAGGGATATTACGACGCAAATACAAAATGGTATGAATCGCTCTTTTCAGCTGACAGAGGAATCAATTGATTTGACCAACGAGGAGGGAATAGAAGAAGAAGAAATATCAAACACTTCAAGAATGCTGTTTGATTATCTATGCGAAGATTCCAATTCATAGTTTAGCCCTTTTCTGCCTTGGATGTTATCGTCAAAGACGTTTTTAAATTACTAGAGTAGGAATAAATTCACAACGTGAGCTCTGCGCACTTTACCTAATCGGTATATGAAATAAATAAATTGCCAAATTATACTTCCCAATTGGGAAACATCAGTACATTTATGGTTATGAACCACTAAAATCCCTCGACCCTCACAAAAATTTTGAAATGGCCGATGCTGAGATATATCCGAATAACAGGAGTCTTACTGTACTCCACTTTACTGTGCATTTTACCGGGGTGACATATTTACTTTTTTCTATCTTCTCTACGAAATTTCAGTCAGTGGCCCGGGAAAGGCAAGGCTTCTTTCAAACGTCTGCATTTCTTAATTGATCCCTGGTGGCGATTATGTCAACATGGCGTATGATAAAAAGAACACAGGTTGAGCTGCACTGCGAATGAGCTCAGTTTCACTCCCCTGCAACCAATGCTAAAGATTCTTAACCACACCTAAAAAAAGTGCAGTTACTCCCGGTAATATTATTTTAAGTCCCTTAAACTATTCTGGGGGGGTCTTGGGCCAGGTAGTTATTTAAATGATCCGATATCATGTAGTGTGTCGGACGGCAACTAATTTGTCCCCTCTTGCGTACTGCACCTGGTCTATTCTAAGGAAGTCACCGCGATATTTAACCATGTGATCCATTAAATATCCTGAGACATGATGGAACTCTTGCAGTATGCCTCCGTTCAAACATATATGATAACACCATATATGTGTTATGGGAGTCGTTTTAGTTTGTTCTATGGGCAGACCTCTCGAAGATAAGAGCAGAGCCACCCTGGCTTCCAAAAAACAAATTCCTTCATTTTTTCTTCCACCAATTTGACTATCTCCATTCAGAATCACTAGGAGATTTAACAGCAATCATCCGTTCATATTCTTTCTTCCCATAGATAATATTCGAAATGTCCAACTTCTCGCTTACTTATCCAGATTCCAGGAGCAATACGTGCATTCGACCGCTAAGAGTTTTCGAGCGACTTTCACGTGTCTTTCACCAGAAGTCTATTTCACAGCAAAGATCTATGCTTGAGCCTGAACCTTTGCCTGAGCATATATCAGGGCCCAAATAACTTATATCCCCCAACTTCGGCTTTTCTATGCCCTATTCTGCTGGGAGTGTCTGATTTTCAACCCAACCAAACCTACAAACTTTAGGTTTTGGAAACGATCAGTGGGGCTCTTCACCGGTTCTAGTAATATTTCAATATTTAGACCCAGAAGCGGCTTGGCGAAACATGAACCGGAAACCGAAGCTGATATGAGGAATTCAGAACTCACTCGGCCTCAAGAGGGCATTGGAAACGCAAAAGGGCAGCATGAACACCATGACGACAAAGGGCCCCAAGCATCCGAAAAAAATGAAGACGGACCGAAATGTGACCATGATGAAACCATCGCTGCGCTCAAAGAAAGAAATAATACGTCTCAAGGCCGATATGAAAACGTTGGAGGTTCGTGAGGCCAAAATGCTAAGAACTTTGACCACTGTTCTCAAAAGTAATGAACAAGTCAATGTCAATTTAAGCCAGCAACTCACAATGATTAAAGAAGCACTCACTAACGAAATCTCCAGTTTTGTTGCAAACTGATGCGAAAAGAATTCCGCTGAAAACAGAGAACTTATCACCTCGATTTATTTACTACTCAGAAATGTTGGAAAGACAAAATTACGATAACTGAAATGCTGGATTCCTTCACGACTAGCCTCGAGGAAAATATCGGCGCTTTGCGTTCAAATTCAGAGAAGAGGTTTGCGGAAATCATGCGCCAGTCAGGAATCCCAGCACAATCCGTGTCTCAAAATTCCGAAACAAAGGTTCCCCTGCTCAACATATCGAAGAAGAAGAAGCAGCAATATGAGCGAGAAAAGCTTTGAAAATTGAAAAAAAAAAACAACTTAAAATGAGCAGCAGAAGCAATCTCTATTGGATCAGATTGCTGTCATCGATTTCAAAAAATCGAGCAGCTGAAGATGGCCGCGAACCAGGGTGTAAATATAATGCCAGAACCTGAGGAAGGTACACGGAACGTCTACCGAGGAATACACTTTTCTTGAAGCGGAAAGAAGATTGCTACATAACTTCAACAATTGAAGGAAATATCCGGGTGTTTTGTCGTGTAAGACCATCTTCGGACCCAGACATGTCATTTGGCATCTATGTCCTTTCTGCCTCGGAGGAGGACGTGGATAACGGGGAAAGGAAGTTCTCACACTAGGATCAGTACGCATCACTCCAATCTTGGTGTATTGCCTTCATGCGGCTCGTCGGTGCGCCATAGTGCAAAAATCCGGCAACCTATTCACAAATTTATAAAATTCGATAAGGTTTTCCCTCCACAATCGACAACAGTGAAATCTTTCCTGGAAATTTCTCAGTTCGTGCAGTCGTCTTTAGACGGGTTCAATGTGTGTGTTTTTGCATATGGCCAAACTGGATCGGGTAAAACCTGGACCATGTCGCACAAAGATGATGGTATGATTCCTCTCTCCATAAACAAGATATTTTCTGATATTAAGGAGTTGATGGAAAAGGGATGGGAATATACCGTCGATGGCCAGTTTGTGGAAATCTACAATGAGCTGATTGTTGACTTACTTGGTGAAGGAAGCAAAACCACGAGGCCTGAGATAAAGCATGATGTTATAGCCAGAAAAACCATCATCACAAACTGCACTATTGTTAGACTTGAATCGCAAGCTCATGCCATTGTGATTTTGGAGAAGGCCAATCAGAACAGATCTACCGCATCGACAATGCTGAATATTCGGTCTTCGAGATCACACTCGGCTTTCATTTTGAACATTAGAGGAACACATCGAATGTCTGGACAATCATGCGACGGAACACTCAATTTGGTAGATTTGGCCGGTTCTGAACGTGTCAGTGACTCGAAGGAAAGGGACAAGCGCTTGAAGGAGACTCAGGCAATCAACAGATCTCTTTCGAGTCTAGGTACGGTCATTGATCGTTTGGGCAGCGGCCAAGGCCATGTTCCTTACAGGGACTCAAAGTTGACCTATCTTCTCCAACATAGTCTTGGAGGAGATTCGAAAACATTGATGTTTGCAAATATTTCTCCGGATGCTAGGAATTTCAATGAAACGATAAACTCTCTACGTTTTGCTGCAAAAGTTAATAGTACCTGTTTGCATTAACTTTAAGGGTATACATATCCACTTGGCGATTATGATACTTTGAAAAAATTACATGTTTAATGAATTGAATTTAGAATAGGAAACATTGCGTAGGCCCATGGCCATTTAAGAGAACTTTTCTCCAAGGGTTCAGAAGTACGATCTTAGCTTATCGGAAATTATTAGGATATTTCCCAATAAGGGACACGATAAGTAAGGGGATACCTGACTTATGTAACGGTTAGCAATCTAGAGGTGAACTACCGATACTATGAATGTATGGATTAGTAGCGTGTCCTCTCAAGATAAAGGTATAGAAGTTAGTCTTTCTCTCGAAGGGACGAAGTTTATTGGTTACTAGGTCTTCTGTGAGTAGTGCACAGAACACACTTGATTACTGTTGAGGTAAAAGATACCTGAAAATCTAGCCCGAGGGTGCAGGGCCTAGCCATGTGCTACCCCGCGGTTGTAGTGTCGGGTAACCTTTACCATCAGCTTTTATATCAAGGGAAGTTTTGCACAACTTCTATCCTTGTATTTTTCCCTAAGGGTTTTTACTATTATTTCTAAGTTATATATTCAATCGATCCATAAGTTACAATTATGTCTGTCCAGAATAAAAGTGAGACAACGGATGTTGGACCTACTGTTGTAGTGAAACCGTAAAAGTGCCCCTCTCAATTATGCACAAGACACGCAATTATGCACATACATGCACCTCTATGCAAAATTGCTCAAACATCTGCAGATAAGACTGAAATTGCGCAAAGTAGTGCAGACACGTGTACAACTACACACCCAGGATCAAAACAAACCTCTGAATAGTCATCTCTTCTTCTTGATTCCTGGAAATTTACACAGAAATTAATCACTTTACCTTTAATACTAGCGAAGAAACCATCCACTATGGAATGTATGTCTTTATATTAGTCCTATAAATTCCCCCTTACAATGTCTGTCGCTTTCGAGCGCAAACTAACCGCAGATTTAAGAATTTTAGCTGAACGCGTGTGGATTGAGGATGCAGATCCAAAATTCGATAATAATAAAGCTCAGTTTTCTTTGAAGGTTAAAGAAGTCCCAGCATATATGAAAAAATACTCAATAGACTACTTCTATCGAAAAAAAGAAAGTTTAAAACTGAAATGTGATGCCACCAATTTGACCAACACATCCCTGTCAGGACTGGATATTTATTTATGTAAGCGAGCTGGGTCACCTTCTAAAATGAAAAGGACCAACAGAGTTGGCACAAGAAGCAAAACTGGCTGTCTTGCAAGATTTTCAATTAATTTTCCTGGTGGTTACGTACATGACCCCGGGAATTTCATTAATGTCAAAGACTTTGGAGAAATGACAGTCTTGATTACCTGGAAATCGAAGCACAACCATAACTTCAATAATTCTGAACAATGTGCCGCTGAGCCTTTGTCAAAGAAAGGAAAGGAATTGCTTCAAAAGGCCATTGAAAATGGTATGACAATGACTGACATATTATATCAACAGTCTACGCATCAGCGCAATGGCACTGTCTCATACTTCCTGGAAATTCATAAGGTTACCGCTGAAAATCTTCGTTACATTAAAAGATCAAAATTGGACAACAAGGCGATTTGTCACCGCAACATTGAAACCAGTTTACGCCAGCGTGCCGAGTTAATAGAACTGGAAGGTGGCCTCTCTGAGTTCAGAGACGAATTTCCGTCTCTCGATGGAAATCACATTTTGAAGGACCTCAAAAGTTCCAAGGGCTTGAAGGTCTGGTCATTCTGGATCATGACAAAATGGCAGCGCAGTTTGATGAAAGAAAACTCCAAAGTCTTTCATCTCGATGCGACCCATAATACTTGTTATGGGATCAAGAATACGGACACGGTTTATTTCTTCACGGTGGTGATCAAAAACAAAATTTCTGGAGATGGGGCACCCCTCGCGTTTATGTTGACAAATGCGGGTAATGCCATTGTTATTGCAGACTTCTTAAAGCAACTAAAGTCCCGTGCCTCCTTTAATCCCACACAAGCAGTTACTGATTGTGATGAAGCCGAAACATCCGCTATAAAAAATGCTTTGAATATACCATTGAGTTGGTGTCGATATCACGTGCGAACCGCATTTCATAAGCAAGCAAGACTGAAAATAAACAAAGGTGAAAATTTTATAAGTGATTTGGAAGAGGCCAAGGATGACTTCCTCGAAATTCTCAACAGTCCGACGGCTTTAGAAGGTGACGACAGAATAAATAAATTCTTGGACAAATTCAAGGAGCATAAAAGCGCTTATCAAGTACATGCCACAATGGTTCAACAACAGAAAGTACATTATCATTGATATAATGATATTTTTTGTGACCAGTGCAAGTACGAATAACTTGGCTGAAGCATATCACAAAACTTTAAAAAGTACAAATTGTTGAAGAAGGTAAGTCAACGCCCAGATGTCTTGGCTTTTCAGCTCCTTCAATCTGTTGTACCTTTATGCTAAAGAGTTTCACAAAATTGGAAACTATACTAAAAGAACGTCTGATAAAAGCGGAAAAAAAAAAAAAAAAAAACCAGAGCAGATTCTCTCACCGAAAAGAAGTATCCGAAATGACTACATGTATAAGTCGATGGCAATTTGAAGTGAGATCCTTTACTGAACAAGAAAAAACTACAGTGTTCTGCTTCAATTTACTGGTACAAAAGATTAATCTATGTACTTGTAAAGCATATTTCAATAGCAATACCTGGTGCAAACACATATTTTTTAGCACAGAGATGGGTAGAAATTTATTTCAGGGATCGTGATCAGGATGTGTTCGATGATGGAAATATTCATGACACATGGTCACTATTGACGAAGTGTTTTCGAGTTGTTTGAAAATGAGTCGGATGACGAAATTTCTCTGATATCTGATGAGTTTTCTGAACTAGAACAGATCGAAGACACAGTAAACAGCTCAAAACTGCGGCAGTCGAAGACAAATATCTTGCAAATAATTCCTTACAAAATCCCACGTATTGATTGCACAACATCAGAAGGAACTAATAGCAATGACAATTATCCTAGTGACATGGGTAATTTTGGTCATCACACAACAGACCTTTGTGATTACCACATATCAGAGAAAGAAGTTAACTCGGATGAGGATCAAAATAGCCAGAACGAGAACGGGTCTTCACAAGAGTCGAGTACCGCCACCCAAAACAATAGTGACTCTACGGATGCTGTAATGGCTTTCGTGGCAAACAGAGTCACCAAAAAACGATTGAGGAATCAAATGGAAGCAGAGTTGAGCGAGATTGAAAAACTGCTTCAAATGAGTTTTGCTTCAATGCTAAAAAAAAATCGAGAATATGGTTCATACGAAACGAAAATTGGGGTTGCCAAAAATTGGCGAAAAGATTTTGTAAGGCTATCCCGTGAATGTGGAAATCCATCTGCCAAACAAAGATCTTAAGTCTATAAACAGGGAGCATATACTTAGTCAATGGCATTAGGTTTTAAATGTATCAACGTTTAAACACAACTTAAGTATGTTAATCAACCAGAAGTATAAGATCAAATTCTTATCCCTAAATATAATCCAAGGCATTGGCCCTCTTACTTTGGCTTCATTCTTTGTGGATACCTACTATCCAAGCCCCTAGGTGCCTCCTTTAGGGCCACAGTATTTTTTACACGTAAAGTATGGGGAAATATATCCTGTGTGAAACCTGCACGAAACCTGCACGAAACCTGCACGAATTACTCCTTTCGGTCGTGTCGGCCAACAGAGGGGCACTTTTCCCGGTTCGCACTGTTGTAGGGTTTCTAGGAAGGGCGAAGGCCACGCAGGTAGGTACTGATGTAGCGGCTGGCTACGACTCATTACAGAAATTCAGCGAGTAAAGTGTCTTTCGAAAGGGATTAGGTTTGCCTTTTTCAAGTGGTCAATGTCTGGAAGTATTTAATTCAAAACAATTACTTGATTATAGGGATCATACGGATATCCGAAGATGAAGACTCGTCTATTTCATAATAATCATCTCCTAATTTGTCTTCTTTTTTTTTCCGCTTTGGAGTTCAGCTTGAAAGTTTCATTGACATTACTATTCTCCCCGGGCTCTTCTGGAGCTTGCGTAAAATAATGTGCAGAAGTAGCAATCATGGTAACTCAACTTTGATGAATGGTTGTTTCAGGAAAAATCGGGTTCGATTGTTCTGCTGGGTTGATTTGTGAGACAATTCATGAAAAAGTAGAATTTAAAAGCGAAAGTAGGTATTTTTTATTTCTTCCATATGTTTGACGCCAAAACTTCCAGTTCCTCGAAATAATATAGTATGGCAGGTTTGTAGTAGGATCAGCCGGTAAGTAAAAGATTGAGGGTGAGAAATTCTTCCGTGACTGTCATAAAAATTATTCACAACTCCCTATCTCTACTAATTTAACATTCCTCATTAATCAAATGTGGCATTAATCATTCAGAGACCATGTGTATTTACGTGTCATTGTATTTTAGTAAGTGGACATTTTTGCAGCCACTTTAATACAGGACAAGAGCAGCTCAGCTTCGTACGCTCGATTATTCTACATAAATTGTCAGAAAAAAGTTGAGTGTGCCGACTTTTAAAGTTATTACGAAGTCTTAGCAATTAAAGTAGGCTGAAAATGTTTGGATTAGCAGACTGGCAAGCCGACTGGTTGGGCCTAGGAGAGGCCACTAATAGCTGATTTATCTATATGTACAACGCAGGTGGAGGCTCCCTCGGACAGACCCGGTTTCAAAATAACTCAACATCTCTGTTTACAAAAAAAAAAAAAACCACTAGATATTTTCAAAAGATAAACCAATCCTAGAATATAAGATTTCAAATGTTACTCATGAAGTTAAATTAGTAAACTCCATAGGTCAGACATCAAAAAGTCTTCAATTATTTAGTTTTATTTCAAGTGTCTTGTTCTTTGGTAATAATGCCACATCCACTGGGAACTTTTATCTTAGGGACGACGAAAAGAACTGCTTCATTTTTCAGAGTGGTGCCCTTGATAATCTGGCTCGTGTTCGGCAGATTCTCAAGGTTCGTAGCAATCACCAATGTAGAACAGACATCAAAGGGAAACCAACGGATGTCCCCATATGTAAGAATTGGTGTCCGAGGTTTTGGGAAAGGACCCCAAAACAAAAAAAAAGATTTTACCTTGACTCAAGGTTTTTGGAAAATGGTGATACTTTTAAGTCAAAATTATTTGGTAATCCCGTAATTGCAATCTACGAACAAGGGCGATCGAGAATACGTACCAGCTTTTCAAGCTAGAGGTAAAAACAAAAGAGCGTCAGCAATATTTTTCAAACCTGGTAGAAATAGACTCATTCTTTACAGTTTCTTTCTATGGGGTTTTTTTCTCATCGACAATCTTTATACAAAAGTTTTCGGATGAAAGCGATGACGCGAAGGAATATGGCGATGTTCACGCAGCCGCTAACAAACATCAGAAAACCACGGATTAACTTCAACATATGTTTACACAGTGTATGTTACTTTAAATAAAGAAAGAGAGAAAAAAGAAAGAAATTAGGGGCATAATTCTTTTAATTACGAAATTCAATTATAATCAATTAATATTTTGGAAACCCGTCCATCTCAAACCCTCAAATGATGCGTCCGGTAGTGATGAGGACAATTAACAGGATTGACTGCCAGTTTTAATGAGTAATTACGCGGCAAAGTTTTGATTACCCAGAAGATTCTTTTTCTATCAATACCGAGTCTAAAATATAGGTAGCTGACGCCATGAGCTCTACGAGGGCTGGCGGAATAAACAATTCAACGGCAACCTGCAGTCAAGAATAGGAAAACAAGAAAACGATATGCGGAGGGCGCGATATGTAAGGGCGCTTGCAACTATGAGAGTTTTGCACCCACATACAAGAAAAAGCCCCACAGGGCTGAACAACGTTAACAAATGTACAAATGAATTCAAAGGGGTACTCTACCTAATATTATGTGATCCAATAGACCGTAAATATTTGATCCGTTTGATTTCTTTAAAATTAAATATGAAGAAGAATCAAAGCGCTTGAATATGCTTATGAAACCTCCCCAAGTTTACCGAAAAAAATAAAAGTATCCACCCATCGTTACATGTACCATTCTATCGGCATTTTCATTGTATTCCCTTTTGCTGTATTTCGGAATATAAAAAACCCAAACATAATAAACGATATAGCTGAGTGCAAAAATTGACTTTGTAGAAATAGTGGCCAGCTAATCCGATGGAATTATGCATGCTGGGAATTAGTGGTGTAAGAGTTATTTTTTTTAAATTTAGTTATTCACGAGGACTAAATGAAAAACCCACAACTTGTTTCAAAGTCTATTACAATGGATTCTTTCAACCAGGACTTTAATCCCACCCGACTTCCTACTGGAAGTTCTTCAATATTTATGAACAGTGCATCTGAACAAGAGCCCCGAGGATATTCTGAAGATCTCACAAATACAATGGCTTTTTCCTAATTTCTCGAATCAGTATGAAAAACTTTTGGAAATTGGGCAGTCGAAGAACCAGAACCCGAGAATTACGATGCATATTTCGGCCAAGAATCTAGAGCAATACTTGGATCTGTTGAGTTTGGCGATAGCTTTTTTTGCGGGAGAAGCACCCTACCCCAACCAAACCATGACTGAAGAGTTTTGTGTCTTCTAGGGGTCCAAATGATGATAGTATGGAGGAACTGTGGGGAGCTGCTGAACCAAATTAATAACGAACAGTTTTCAAGAACACCAATTTTGAATTCCAACTTCAACTTCAACTGCAGCCTCACGTCCAAGTCGAAAATATCGCGGAAGTGTCGGCACCATCAGCATCACAAATTCAGACAAGCGCACCATATTTTCAAACCTCCTTCACAAATCCGCCCGTCGATAGCGCCTTTGCAACTTTCGGTGGATGTTTCGTCCCACAACATTCTCTCTTCAGATATCGCCGACCAAAAACAATTTGACATATTCAACAGATATATCAGCGTACCAACAACAATTCGAAAATATGAAGACCCCATAATGATCCAGGGAACATATACGATCAGGGATTGAACATCGCCGAGTCAAACACTCCTGAAGATGATTATTTTGTGGCGCTTATCCAGAGCGTTATGAACAGCGAATCAGGAACAAATGAAGTGCTCGAAAAATCTTGACGGATCTTTTGCACCCGAGGTCGCGGCTCCTAACTTTTCTGACACAAATATCGACATATTTAATTTTCATAACGATGTAGGCCAGGTGGCCACAATACCTTGCATATCAACTAATGTTACGGTGAACACAAACCCTACCCGTGATAGTACATTTTCGCCCAGGGTGATACGGATCGGATTTCCGTGGAATGAGCATCCCCAGAGAAAGTACACATCCATTTTTCAGCAGTCTTCGATAGTTTAGCCAGCATGACCAGAATCTTTTGGCACAAATAATCCAAGCTCACCGATTTTTCCGACGTTGGGGGTAGACTTTTAGTGCATTTTCTGCTTTTGCTGAATATCATGAGAATAGTACTAACGATAATGAATTTTACTACTGCAACTAACAACAGTGACCACAAACAATGGGGCAACCCATGAAATACATGGAGATTCAGGGCTTTTGAACTTGTGACCAAGACCACACACCATCTGTTGGAAGAGCTACAGGAAAGTAATGATGGCACTTCCGACCGTCCTAAGACCCCCAAGAAGAAGAAGAGAAAATTTGATTACTCGAAAGTCACAGTGGAGCATACAGTCTTTCAAGGATCCCATCTACAGAATAGGGTGGGGACAGTATTAATGATCAGCTGCATGATTTGAGAGGGCAAGAACCAAACCTTTAGAGACGAGTCTCCAATTATCCGGACTAGGTACCATAGAGGGAACCTTGATGCCCTCAGGATTTGGATCCAGATATAATATAGAAAAAACCCTTTATTTCATATTAGTTGTCCATACCAACAGGGAGTTTACCCGCGTGGAGGTGGACCTTGAGACCAGTGAGACCAAGAATATGACAAGATGTGGCCTCTGTGCGTATTGTCCAAACTCACCTTTCATGAACTCAAGAACTCGGCTTACGCCCAACACATGGCCCAACGACATGGGGTTTTCACAAACAGTTATTTGACGCCAAACCCTCTCTGGCGTGGTCATCCCAGTTTGCAAAGAAAAAACTCCCACCAGAAAGACCAACCCTCGAACCCGACATAAGGAAGCAGTTGTTTTGCCCGCATGTTTCGAGGTAATTGAGGTTAGTGGTGCGTCTTCGAGACTGAGATTGAGCCCACTGGCCCGACTAAAGAAAAAATCCACTTTAATGTACTTGAGACACTTTTGGTAGTCCACAGGAGTTGACAAGAAGAGTAAAACTAATTCAAACTTTCCGTGCCAGGCAGTTTGACACCGGATATCTAAAGACTCCAGGGTCGCGAATATCAAAACGCGACCTTTAATTTTTGTATTGTTTATTGTGCCCACTAGGAAACCTCAACTAGGAATATATATAAGTTTAGAATTTTAAATGCTTTTTAAAAAAAAAAAAAAAAAAACTTTGACCAACATCGGTAGTTTGGCTCCATATATACACGGCAAGAAAATACCAATTTGGCTTGTTTTCAGGAAACCACTTTACTCATTCAATTTTTGTTAAACTATTTTCTTTATTTCTAGAAGCGCCATGAGGACACTTTTGTTCGTCCTTTTCCTGGTATAATCAGATCATATTTATGGCTATTGAGCTGTTGGGCTTAGGACTTTAGGGGTTAATGCAATCACGTGACCAGTATCCGTGCTTTCTAGGTAGGTTCATTGGTATATAATTAGGCCATATGTGCATATGGAATAAGAATTTTATTGGTTTTGCCTCCGGAGGAAAACCTTTGGGCTTACAAACAAAACGAGTCATTGGTCTAAAACACGCGTGACAGGGCTATGCCAAGGTAAGTGTCCTTTTGAAACTTATGTTTTTATCGCATTGAAACAAATATACGACCCTACATTGAAATGTCTTAAAGGTTATATATATCATACAGTAAAAGAGAAAAGAACACCTTAAACCGAATGTAGATTTATCAGCAACTGGTTTCCATAGATTAAGATAACCGAGATTTCAGTGGTATAATATGCCCTAAAAAAGGTACGCATTTTGTTCTTTTCACTTGTTGACAGTCTCTTGCAAAAAAGTCCCCTTTTGCCCTTTTTCTTTTTTTTTTTTTTTACTTGAAATCTGATTAAAAGTTAAATTTTTATGAATTCCATCATCGATGCAATCAGGGCCCACATCACTTTATGTAGTTGTTCAAGCCTCAGGTTCATCAAACAAGAACTAAAGGGATGTCACCCATAAAGCGTTAGCATTTTGTCATGCGAATAACGGCTTTTGATGAAATGCGACCTTGTAAATATGATTATAACTTCGAAACTTAATCTGATAATAAACCCATAGTGATTAAGTCTATATAAGTGGCAGAACAATCCCGCATGCATTGACGGAACTTTGTTAATGTGACGCACGCCTGCCAGAGACTGATTGACACTAGTAAGCGTCAGTGCTTTTCTGGCGTAAAAGGCTTTTAGAACCGGTGAACCGGGAACATTTTTCAGCCCCTATTCAGACTCCCGGCAATTTATGAAATTGTTTTTCTTGGCATCATTTTCAAACCCAACTCAGGAATATTGGGAGATAAATATACCAATTTCTTGTATTTTTTTTTTTTGTTAGGCTGTGTTTGATCAGGTGTTCTGGCTCAATTCCTTCTAGAATCCGACGGGGTGAGACTTCAGCAGATCATTTGGCATAATTGTTGACATAATTGTTGGCATAAACTTGGCTGCGTCTCGTCTTCCCCTAGGTTGTTCATTTAATGGAGGCGCCTGAAATGTGACTCACTCCTGAAGAACTTAACTTTTTTTTTCTGCCTCCCATATTCCTATGATACTTGACTGAGTTCTTTCCTGGGCTCCTTAATAAAAGGATGGGTTGAATCTGACATGTAGGCACTCTGCAAAGTAGTACCGGAGACAGATAATTAAAGTTCCAGGAATTTCTGAGTGATCTTTTTTTTTCTCGTTTTCACTGAGAGGTTTGGTTTCCCCGGCTTTCTCGTTCCCAGCTGAAGTTTACGTCTTTGTGGTTTTCAAACTTCAAGCCGTTTTGCGATTTCTACTCTGCCAAAGTCGACTTTTCTTCAAAAAATCTATGGAGAATATGGCCACTGATATTTATCACCGTGAATTAGCTGACTTAATTAATGTCCATTTCGATGTGTTTCATCTACATCCATTACCTCCACTGCAATGCATCTTTGGTTGACCCAGATATATAATTTCTTATTGAAATACATAAATAAATCCGCAAATTGATGGTGGAAGACAAATATTTAATAAAACACTTTGGAGAAAACTTTTACTGGAAGCTATATTGAATCAGTACCATAAGATGATATATTGACAGATGTAAACTTAAATAGATAGAAAATTATATATGACAAGTATGATCTTCCGTTGTTCCGGTGGGTAACTCTGGGTTTCATATTTGAAAGTAGAAACCATCATTCAGATGCTAGAAAGCAATCTGTGTACCAAACTATAGGACCAGTGTAACCATCTTTAGCGTGTAGCGTATACTCCCCGTGGGCATTTAGCAATCCGGTTTTAGGTCTGGTGGTTAAGGCTTTCTTTTTCTTTCAAGATACTCAAACAACCTGGGCAGAAGGGGGTCATACTGGTCCACCTCAAAAAGTTTGGCTCAAGTGTCTGGCTGGAGTTCGTTTTGGTGATTGAACCACCAGGTTTCTTCTCTTCTCACAAATCAAAAGCTCCAGGCAATATTACAAAAGGGCCGGTAGTCACTCTTTCACCTTTGATCGTTTGGTCGATACACGGAAAGGATCTGTGTCCATTCCAGGATGGGTTTATTGACTCGGCGAACCTCATGATTGGGGAAATTTTTTCTTAAAAGGGTATAATGAGAGATAGAGATTTCTGAAACTAAGTTATGAAGTAAGGATGATAGATAAACCTCCTCCATTGCGGAACATGGAATGTATGTATTTTCAATGTTGTCTACTAACTACACCATGTAACATAATGGATGTGTATTACTTCAAAGTAATGGTTGATATTGAGGGAATTAATCACGGTAAAAAAAAGTGATGCGGCCTGTCGAAAAGGTGGTTTCACAAAATACGATAGCCCTCAAATATTTGCGGCAAATTCATCCCTAAGATTGAACAGTAAAGATGTTTTGGACTCAGTACAAAAGGCCCATTCCATTCGGCTGAACTCCTCCAGCATATCTCATGCGAAAGCCATGGCCTCAAAATAATTAAAATTTGTCATCGTGTTATATCTTGTACTGACATTGACAAGGATTCTTAGTGAGTATCCTGGGGAAACAATTTGTAAAATATATTGCATCGCAATTTCACGCTGAAGTCTTCTAAAACCGACTCGATCGCCTATAATATCGGGGGAAGTACTGCAGCTTCCGTCAGTATCAGAATATTTTGGAATAGATCAGGTCTTCTGAATCTAAATCATCTGTGTCAGGTAGCATTTGTACCATACCATCCTACGTTTGGAAATTCGTAATCAAATTTGGATGGATGAATGCATTTGTAGAAAATCCCGCGGTAAGCGTTTCTGATGTCCTCTATTGTATCGTTGGTAGAGATATTGGGTGGGGAATTTGTTCTACCTGAGGAATCTGCAGCGGGTCCGTTATATTAATAGTCAACTCCCGCTCCATTTCATTTCTCCCAGTCTTCCGTAAACGAATTCCCACATTTGCGAACTCTCATGTATGAGACTAGGGATGCGATCAAGAGATGTCAGAATGCAAAGACCCTTCTCTTTCAGGATAGTAGTCTCCAGATTCGTCTTCTGGTTCGTAGGGTTGAGGATGACTTGAATAGCTTCATTGTCATCATTCGTATCGCAGGGCTGCATCTGGTACTTGTCCGATGTGTTTTGAGAATTGCCAGCATTTTAGTTCGCTTTTTATAATGGTTTGTTCAGGAAATATAAGTTGGGTATTGATTGATAGGTTGATTTGTGAGACAAGCCAAAAAAAAAGTAGGGGTTCAAAAGCGAAAGTGTGTATTTTTTCCCAGATTTTTACGCCAAAATTCCAGTTCCCTAAAATAATATAGTATGTCAGGTTTGTAGTAGGATCAGCCAGTAAGTAAAGATTGAGGTGAAAATATTGTTCGCAAACTGTGTGACTCTCACCAAAATCAGAACACTATTGAACACTAAACTTCTATCACCGAAAAATTATTTTCAAAGTTCCATAGTTTCGATTCATAAAACAGGTTTTGTCCCCAAAAAAAACCCTATTAAACCTGAATTATATGACTTATGCAATGAGACCATGAGTGTGTATGAAATCAACTTGTGTGTGGGGCATATTTGCATTCATTGAGATAGAATCTGGGGAATGGGTTTAGCATATTCCATTTTAAAAGCATGGTTTTAGTAAGAAAAAAAAATACTTTTTTATGCATCGCTTACCTTTTAGATTTTGGCGCAGTGATCGGAGGTAAATATAGGACGGGGCTAGATGATGCCAACTCCGTGAGCTATGGTCGTAGGAAGATGGTATCCATGTCCCTAGTGTGACGTGTGGTCTGATTCTGGGAAGAGCGCGGCCCCTTACCCCAGACGTGGTGAGGTTTGTTATTTGAAGCCTATGACGGGATTTTGTCGTAGTTTTTTTTCAGTTTTGTGTTTTTTTGTATCCGTTAACTGGTAAATTTAAATATTTAGTAGCTAAAATTCTTTTCCCGTAAGTAATTAACATGGCTCTATACCATGGGGGTGGTATCAACATTGCTTGGTACATGGTTCTAGGTGCATTTCTAACCTTCCTTTCCTGAAAGCCGCAGACTGATACAAAAAATCATTTGAAAATTCTGGTGTTAATGATAACCGCTATACACCTCTCTCTGGCGCTTGGTTTTGAAGGCCAGGATGCTCTGCTTTTCAGGTGTCATGGATATATTGCACTGAGGTATTTCTTCCGTGTTGTTTGCGTGCCAGCTTCATTCGAGAAACGTTTTATTTATCATATTCTGCGCTCATGTAGTGTTCTGTATTGTTCCCGAGATAAAAAAAGGTGGAATACTGAATACAGCCGATCTTGTGCATGCCATTGAACAGGCTGTGTCTCCAGTTGTATCCAGACCAGACGTGGAAATTTAACATAAAACCGGCATACAATATCAAGAAAGAAGTTAGAGGAAAAAACAGAAGGGAGATAAACGCCGACGGGCACTCTATTGCCAGAATGCTGCACTGGGTGAGGATTTTGCACCAAGGTGCGAGGACGATAACGTCTTGGCGAAGATCGCAAGGTAGAAATAATGCAAACACTTCTACCACAAGATAGGGAAAAAGGCTTCTGAAAGGAATATAAATTGGTTCTGGGCTATTACAGTTTGTCGTTTGGTTTTTCCAGTTTTCGATTTTCAAAATCCAATTATGGAAATCTTTAAAGAATCGACCGATGAAATAATCGAATGGAATCAACGAAACCCGATTCAAAGGGCCAATTTTTCTCCACAGAACATTTGACAATATGCAACCCAAAAGTGGTGCAATAACTACTACAGTTTTGTTGGTGGCTATCAAGAATCGATATCAACGTCTTTAAACGGAAGACAGCTAAAAGAACGTGAGACAACGAGTCTTTTGCCATGCCTTAAATCAATAGCGAAGGGAAAACATATTCTCTATAAAAGCCCTTGAAATCCCCGGTGATGAACTATATTTTCCCATCACCCAAAAGTTTATCTCCAACAATTCATCGTGATATCCTTTCAATCAGTCTTTGAGCTGCCTTGAATTCCAACACAATTGAAAACAAAAGATTTTGCCCATTACTTCCAAAATGCGCCTCCTCAATATTCCCAAGATTGCTTTGATGTCACTGAAGTGTCGTGATCTCTCAGTACTTTTTTTTTGAAGCTGACTTGAAGGTGGGGTCATGCAAATCCAGAACTCAGGAAGTTCAATGCCTTTGAAACCCACCCTTGGAGGGGTTGTTTGAAGAGCTTAACGTTGACTACAACAGTCAGAACGTCATTGCTGCAATTGCTCAGGAGTTCTTGGATTTCTAGGCAAATCAAATCTCCAAGCCCAAGCCCTATTGCCAAACCAAAAGCTCTTCCTCAGCTCAGCTCAAACCCTAAGCTCTACCTCAGGTTCAAACTCAAGCAAGCTCTACCTCAGGTTCAGACTCAAGTTTTCTCCACACTCCCAGGTTCAGACTCAAGCCCAAGCCCCAGCCTAAGCCCATGCATGGGGTTAAGCCCAAGAACAGAACAAGCTCCAGAACTAAGCTCAGTTCTTGGTAAATCTCAACACCACCGGAATCGGCACAACGACACAGCTTTTTTCTTATAATTTTCCTAATGCTGTAGGCCACTCTCTGCCTTTCACTTTTCCGGTGTTGTTCTTGATACAAAGGCTTTTTTTTAGCTGGAACAAAAGCTACAAAACACCACCTTTTGCCAACTACAGCCGCTGGCGCTAGCTTTCCAGGGACTTTCCAGTCATGGCGCCAGGATGCTTAAACTAGGACGTCATATATTGTATTATTATAAATAGCTAATAAATTGTTTCTTACTAATAGCTGGAACCACGACCCTCAATCACCCATCTGGTTTTAAATTATTCAGAAGTGGAATTTGGCTTACCTTTTTTCAGTCATAAGCTTTCGCCCTGTTTCAGATAGACGATGTGCTCTTTTCATGTAATTGCTGAAATGTGCAACTTTAGATTGTTTCACCTTTTGCCAAACAACAGTGATCAACTTCTCAAAAGAATTATTTAAGAGTCGAAAAGCGTACTAAAAGTGCCAGGGTATCTTGAATTGTTATTCGGTTTATGGTTTGGTCAACAGAACAACAATAAACAAATCGATAGAACCATGCAGCTTGTCTACAACAACAATATGGAATTCCATTTATGAGCCATTTTACAGAAATAGAACCATAAAGATTGCTTATTTAATTGTTTAAAAAAGGGTTTCCTGCAAAAATATTCAAATTAGAGATAAAAAATGCATACACTTTATTCTAAAGGTAGACTATAAGACCCTGAATCTCTTCTTTCTTTTTTCTTTCTTCTCTTCAACTTTCAGAAATTCCCCAGGTATTAAAAGACATTATCTTTTGATTCGGATAGTCTCTGTGCGGTCAGAGAAAAACTTTTACGTTCCGTGCACTTGTTAGAATATTTTGCTATTCAAGAAGATAATTAGTAAATATGGGGTAGATAATTCCTAAAACCTGAACTGAAAATTTGACCAGCGAGGATTGAATTAATCAAAACATGTTTTTTTTTTTTTTTTTTTTTTTTTTTTTTTTGATGATTGCATCTTCCCTCCGCAAATGATATTACGTTTCCGGATTGAGTGCAATTTTATATCGCCAAAGGATATCAGATTTACAAAAAGACACTAATAATTAAAAAATTCTGTACTGGGAAGATCATGACAATTACGACCCACAATGAGTATCCCCATGCCTATATATATAAGTGCTCGGCACGTGACTCAGGGTATATGGTACACTTTACCCTAGTGCTCAGTATACCACATAACCCATCAAATGCCCACTCTTCTGATAGCCAGTTTAGGGTGTAGTTCACAAAAAAAATAATTAATACATTTAATGAAGCCTAAATTTTTAAATAAAATGGATATGTTACCATTGTATTGGCTGATGAGGAAGGTTTGCAAAAGAGGTGAATAGACTTTTCTGGGTTCATCCAACAGTTTTACTCAAAAATATAGAGCCCTCAATCAAAGACGGTTTCCAAGTATATTAATAATGAAGCAGGATTCAGAATAAATCTGTTAGAAAAGTAATGCTCTAATGATCCGTAGCAATGTGTAGAAAAATTTATTTATTCATATTTCATTGTCTAATGAATGCTGATCAACTGTTTGATTGCTAATATGTATCGTTTCCTTTTTTTTTCGTTCCAGTTAAGTTGCTTTTTTGCCAATATCCAAACTGGAACTTCTAATAATATACTGACTTTGTAGCTTCATTGCCTTTTATAGAACTGCAAAATAAAATGAAAAAGGAAAAATATATACTTAATGACGCGGGATGAAACATCGAAATAGACAGAACAGATAAAAACTATGGTGAAAAATAAATTAATGAGGAACACAATCCAGATAACAAACCTCCCCAAACTTTTTATTTACAAGAAAATAGTGTAAGACACTTCTATTTGGGATGGTGTAAGTCCCTGAATTTGATAATTAATTATATACTCTTTGTTGAAAGGAGGTGCAGAGTTAAAAAACAAAGTTTTCATAATGACATAGTTTTAGAACGTGGATAAAAAATTCCCAAAGGATAGCCACAAACCAGGTACTGCATTGCTCTGTTGAGAAAATATGAGTGTGTTAGGCTGGAAAAGCTATATGTTTTGTTAGGCTGAGGAAGCTATACATGGTGATCCCAAATTAACATTTACTAAACATATGTTCTGGACAGAACAATCTACTGCCTGTCGCAATAGGGGTCGTCATTGAGATCCGCGCGCCATCCATAGTCTAGGTTTTTTCCTCCCTCAACAAACGCCCAATTTTATGCAAATTTCACACTGAGGGGCTTTAGCTGTGTCATTTGACGTTAAGTGTTTTAATGAGAAGAATATTTGTTTTATTGGAAAACCACATATTCATCGATAACGATAAGGTTTTTCTGATTTGAGAATTTTTCAAAAAACCTTTTGTTTTGAAGCAATTTCATAGAGTCAATCCTTGAGCCTACTTTATTTTTTCAGTGGGTTTTTTTTTCTCATTGGAAATGGATTTCATGGAAATCGACAATGCCCGTCCAATCCATGCCCAGAGCTTGTAGAACTTTAATATTGATGTGAAATTCAAACTGAGCATTATACAAAATAGGACATCAATTAATTCATGCCAAAGAAGTAAAATGAATGAACGTAAAAAAAATGATTCAAGGAAGTACCAACACCTGTTGGCCGTTAAAGAAGGATGTCCATACTGTTCCGGGATTTGATATTGTATTGACCAGTATGTGTAGATATGCAAATTGTGTGGGTATTCTTCTTCTTCTTAGGATTACTTCCGACTGAAAATTGCTATCATTATCTTCACGTAAAAAAAATTGAAAGAAAAAAAAAAATGAGACAATCACAGCTGCACGATAAAATGACCCGTAAACATGTTTCTCCAACAAACAGACAGCAAAAAATAACGATTGAGAATATTCAGTAGGCGCGCTTGAAGAAACGCTGCTGCAGTGAGGACGGCGTTCCATATCAGTTTTTTAAAATAAAACCGAGGCTTAATGTTGGCGCAAAACATGAGAAAAAAAAAATATAATATATGCCACAGAAAAAGGTACCTAAATACTTCAGGACTTTTTTGGTACTGTAATTTTAGTAATTAGTATAATCTGAATTTTAAAAGCAAAATGGTAAATATGGAACAGTCAAATGGAGGAAGGATTGAAATACTTTTAATTGAACTTATTAGAAAAAAAGAGGCCAAAAAAAGTTATTTTGTAGAGTTTTGAAAAAATTGTTCAATTCAGGTTGCACACGAAGGCCTAGAACTCTCTGCATGGTGTTAGATGAACTATGCAAACAGAACAGACTGAATTGCATTCCCTGATATCAAAAATGCATTACAAGATGTAGATAGCAGATTCCTTCTGAAAAGTTCAATCAATAGCGTACTGCAAAAAAAAAAAAAAGTACTAAAAAATATGGCATTTCCAGGAAAAAAGAAAAAATTCACAAGAATTCTATCTCCACAAGTACCTAATGTTGTTTTCAAGAACATAAACTCAATGAATTTTTTTAATCAGGACTTTGCTGCTCCTTCAAGAACCCTCCCAGTTTGCAATCAACGTTTTGGCCACCACATCTAATCAATTCTTTCATGTATTCCCGCACCATGTACACCATATGGAAGGTGGTGATAGGAATAATTATGCCACTGACTTTGGGAAATTGGCAGTTCATGGAGCTTAAAGATCCCCAGACGTATGAAGTGCTTTCAAACCAAGAGTTCCGAAGACTTGTTTAGGGTCACTATCCATGGTGGCAACAACACTTTTTGGAGCACCAGAATGTATCTGAACAACGGCAGCTTTACCGGCAGTCGCTGTTCCACCATCTGCAGAGTGTTTTGAGACTCCATATCGAATCAAATCAATAGTACGGAGCTATCTATCATCCCCAGGGTTTCCAACTTCAACCCCAAACACAATATTCACCCAAGGAGAATTGCAGGTGGAGAAGCTTGGGCCCCATCAACATTAGAGATTGCACATGTCTCATATTATCCAAAATGTTGTTTTGACTGATTCGTGAGAAACTTTTATCGTCTTGAATCCATGTGAAAACTTTTCTTTTTTCAAATAATTCAAACATAGAAGTTGCCATGCTCCAAAGCAGCTGCCGAAAGGAAAATAATTTAGAAAACACAAAAACCGTGAAACTGCTACAGCTCCTTTTAAATGAATGATTTAATTGGTTGTTCATGGACACAGAGAGGCACATTGCCACATGGCAATTACCATAATTCCAATGAGGGAGACCTATGGTGCTGATTCCCTGGAAATTCTCCTCAGGATTGTTTCGGACCGCAGGGATCCCATTGCTAACATTGCAAACCTCGACCCATATCAAATTGGCCTCCAAAATTTGGGCTCGAGTTTGGACACTAATACCAACTCTTTCAACCACGTCGGAAGGGCCACGGGCCCCGGGCCTGGTTTAATTTTCTTTCAGACGACGACAATGACGACAATGACGACAGTGACGACAGTGACAGGGAAAAAACTGGCCAAACTGTTGACGAACTGACGACGATGAAGATGGTGAAGATGACGATGATGATGATGGTGATGACTGACTTGATGACGAAGCTAAAGATGAAAGAAGATTATGAAGACTAAATTGACGTTACAACGATTTATAAAGATGACGACGATGACGACGATGAAAGATAAAAGACGATGAATACGATGATTTATTGTGTTGAAATTGACGAAGATGATTATAGATTGACCTCACATCAGCTTCAACAGTCTTCCGTTTCGCTAGCCAGAGAACGAAGGTTCTGGAGAACAAAGGTGCAACAATGCCCTGTAACCAAAAATTATGCAGGATTTCAGCGCAGTTTCTCTTTTCAGAAGAACGGTGTTAAATCCCAATCAAAGGAAGCCATTTTCGATTTCAAGAGAATGCGGGATGCACCAACAGTTCATTGCTACAAGTAATGAGGTACCAATGAAACTGCACAACTGCTGGAAGTTGTGGAAGTTCTGAAGATGACCATTGAACGTATACCACGGACAGCTCACTGGATTTTTTGCCGACGAAAATGAGGACACATCCATGGCCCCAGTAGAGAAAAAAACGCGATTACTTGAATGGAAGTAGAACATACTATTGTTCTTAAAACCGGGCTAGCAAAATGGGAGCGAAAGAGTCGTCTTGCCGACCTACTGAAACAGCATAGAAGTACTGGGTTTTCCTACAGGCGAAATCCAGATTAATCCTGACTAGATACCATAGGGGGCAATCTTGATGTAAGTAATTTACGCCCAAATTTGATGTATTAAACCCGTTTCTTTGCGGTAATTTATCAACTGAGCAGGAATTGCTCCATGTGAGTTAGACTCAAACCGGCGAAACTATAAATGATACTAGAAGCGCCCTTTGCCCTGCGCATATTGTCCAAATCTTCTCACTTTTCATGAACTAAGAACTCGGCTTATGCACACATGAGTGTCCAGCAGCATGGGATTTAATCCGACGGCTATTTGGCACCAAACCCCTCTGGCATGGAGAATGTACAAGGGTATCCAAGGAGTGAAACCACCAGAACGACCAGTCCTCGTCTCAGAGTGAATGGGGCTATTGTTTGTCCTGCATGTTAAGATATTGTTTGAGATTAGTGGTTCCTGCCAGACTGAAGAAGCGCCGAACTCCCACACCAAAAAAATCCACTTAATGTGCTAGACACTTCAGGGTGAAGCATTAGATAAAGACTTACTTCAAAATTTGGATAAAAGAATTTGACCTATTGATTTTTCTGTAAAGGGCAACAGATCTCGTCTAGACCTGGTTTCTTAACAGCCATTTAGGACTGCTTCATATGTTAATTATCAGAATGTTTTACTATTATTTAGACTTTCCCTTGAATATACAGTTGCAAGTTTGATTACACCCTGTTACCCAGTATGCCGGTATCCTGCTCTCATGAAACTGTCATAGACCAATTATTTGTTTGTTTGTTTTGTTTCTGAAAATCTTCAACAATGATCTCTTCTCAGCCCACACCTCGATAGTGGCCTTTCAGTCAGAACTCCAAAAAACTAGATATTGGTGTCAAGAGATCGGCATCCAAGTTGATTGCAGCACAATGATCTCTGGGCTGACTACAATAATGTAACCTTTAGTCATTTAAAGTGGTATTGTCCGTCCTCAAGTCCATAGCATAAAATCCGCAATAGTGCCTCACAAAACTTTAAGATCTTGAGACGTATATCCTGAAATAAAATTCATTAAAGAATTGTCTAGGAACAATCATGTTTTTTAGGAGTTGGCACTTTAATTTTTTTCTTTTCCAACCTTTCGAATGAAAGTCCCCTAAAAACTTATAGAAAATTATCAAATATAAAATTCACACTGTGATCGTATTGCACTCTATATGCTAACATTATATTTTGCTACGACATAATTTGTTTTAAATTCACAGAAGAATAGTCAGTTACCTTCATTATAAGGACACGGCGTAATTTTCACGCAACTCCACTCAGCCGGTCCTGTAAAGAAACAACTATTGTCAGAAAATATTAGAACCAATATGATTCATATTTCGACTCGA
>BIMT01000066.1:0-85833 GCA_005406065.1 Metschnikowia sp. JCM 33374
TCTCTATCGGTTTGCCGGACTTTAGTGCTTCTGAACCCATTTTGATCAACAAATGCGGGTGTTTGGATTTGTAATGATTCAACAATGTTGACGTATTCCCGGGGTATGGATGCTTATAAGTTTTGGCACAGCCTGGAGCATTACATGTTAGCAATACTTTTTGTTCTTGGATTGGTAAAGAGGGGTCTATGACTTTCCGTTCGAAAAGACCAAGCCAGAAAGCAGGAGAAATCAGACACTTTGATTCAATGGAGCTCGACTTAACCTGTAGATTAGATTCTTCCGAAGCAGTATCTGACATTTTAATAGTGATCAAAAGTAGACGGAAATAATTTAGATTTTGCAAGAGGGAATCAAGGATTTTTTTTTTCAAACAATAGAATGAAATAAAAGGAAATTTATATCCAAAAACTACAAGTCCCATTGTTCTTGGTATGTCACATGCTCTGCTTTAGGGCTAAACCCCTACCATTGTGAAACTGTTGCATTGGTAATACACAGCACCATTCGTTACGATTTCGTAATACGATTAACGATTTTTGAGCCCTCGAAAATCGTTAATCGTAATTTTCATCGTAATCTCGTAATTGCAATTACGATTTTTGAAAAATTTCGTCACCGCGCAACACTGCTCAAAAGGCTAATATATGTGAATTTTAGATCAATGGAGTACAGAATAAATGGGACCCTTTTGATTTTACAAAAATATATATATTCTTACCGATCTGATCCACCCGCTCGGCTGAGTTTAGATTTGGCTGCGAATTTTACGGCATACTATGTCTTTCTTTTACGAGCGAATCCAAAACGACTCTGATATACCGTACATGGCAATAATTACGAGCTTAAAAAGTACCGAATATAGTAATATCCCCGAACCACGGATTACTTGCGGAGCTTTTCGTGTGATAAGCATGGGAATAACCCTTTTAAATCGGGGCAGATTACAATTTCCTAAATGATTTATTTTCAAACATGACCCCTTCCAAGAGAATCACCTTTTTAACCTACATCATGTTCAGGAAAAAAAAAAAAAGAAAACTGAAAAATTTTTAAACTGGATTGAAAATCTTGTATCAGCCCCAAACTAGTTGTGGTAAAGTAATTAAAGCTTCTGTGTCTATTTTCACTAGAAATCAGTGTTTTTTCCAAAGCCTTTTGTCACGTTCGACAAGTCACATTCATCAAGCCGAGTCTTCTAGTAAATTAGGTTAAAATTTATCAAATAAAGGCATGGCCCTGACATCTTCCTTTAGCCCGCAATAGAGGCAGTGATCTATTTTGGGGATTTTCTAGCTTACTTTCAGTCTCTCTAACGCTAACACCATGTGCATCTTCATTTAACGTGTCACGATACGTCATCTAGGAGTTGCCTGAACGGGAGGCCATGGTTAAAAACATACCTTGTGTGCACAACTTGACCCCAAAACATTTCTGTTCAGGAATCGTGCTGAAAATAGTAAGTCCACCAAGATTGTGATCGGTTAGTCAATTTTCGAACTTTTGTGAGTCGAAAATCTTTTTTATCAAATCTAGACTTAAATTCCGTCATTTAAGGACCATTAATTGATTCTTTTCTTATAAGCTCAGCTAATAAGATACATCATCCATCACATACTGACATGAACCATAAGTCGAGGTAACATTGATGAAACTCGTCAGCCAATGGTAGCCCCCTTTTTAAAACAGCCTGCTACTAGAGATTTCGATGTTATCATCGGCAAAATTCAAACAATAGGGATACAACATAATGATGGAAAATCATAACGGAACAATAACGGAATGTGTCCTGCAGGCATGCTCGGCTCCGAAAATGGAACCTTCGAGCCCCATTAAACGATACACGTTGATCATGTCGTCAGATTTAAGCCCTTGTCATGTGTACTTGCCCGGTGGCACTATTATATTATTTTTTTTTTTTTGTTTTGTTTTCTTTTCTTTTTGGAAAGTTTTCGCGGAACGATGGTAAATATCCACTAACCTATGATACGAAGATAGCTTGTCTAAGATCTATTCTCTCCCTTGCATACAACAAAAGGGCTTGGATTTCCTAAAAGCGCGCATATGTACCCTCATTTCCTGAACCTTTTGGGGACATGGACCACCCGGTTAAGTACCCTGTTAATTGAATTTATGTGCTGGTGGTGTACATAGGATTTATTACTTTCTCGAGTCAGCGTTCAAGTATTATATCTAAGTGATGATAATATAAGTACATATGTATGTATATATGTGAAACTCAATGGGAAATGGTGGCAAACCCTTCTTTTCTGGTGATACATGGGAATAGGAAGATTGGTTGACTCAATATTACGCGTTAGTAGACGACTGTCTATAATTAGTGAAGACTTACAGCGGCACTTGCTTTTCGTTTTGGGCCCTGGACTTTTCATGAGCAAATTCATTGGTCAGAAACTTCACTTCATTTATATATATACATGTATTTCCGCCCATTCTTGAGAACCCTGGACTCAACTCTGTCACCCCAACATGCGTTTCTCACAATTTGCCCTTCTTTCTGCTTCGGTACTCGCTTCCGCCAAAAAAGAACTCGAAGATTACGAAGAAGAAATTCACACCATCTCTTCTACTGACTCTGCCGCATACATGCTGTGGCGTAAGGGATATGCAGAAGCTTTCAACAATTATTTCGTCAAAACCCCATTATATGGTGGATTGAATACCAAGGAAATTGCCAGTTTCCAAAGCAAAGAGACTTTCATCACTGATTCAGATTACAGCCATTTTCCCGTTTCCGTGTTCGACTTCCCTCCGAAGACCTCTTCCGACTTTGATGACTTCGATGGCTTTGATGACTTCGGAGTCCTTGATGACTTCAGTAAGGATTATTTCGTAACCAGCTCTTTTGATGGGTCCGGCACTGAGGGTTTTTGGATGACTATTACTGTCCCCGATGAATATGATATGGATTTTTTCTCGAATTCTGAGGATTATAGTATGGTCGATCCGCAAGCTTCGGAAACTTTGACCCATGGTGGTTATAACTACGGGCAATCGAATATTCTGTCTACTGTTGATGCTGGGTCTGTAAGCTCTGGTGGAGCTTCTAATGGAATCACGATCGCACCTTCTTCTTCTCGGGGATTCTCCAGGGATGCCTCGCCTAGTTCTAATTCTTCTAATTCAACTTCTCCTAGTTCCTCTTCCTCTTCGGCTGGTCTTGGAGCTTCTCAAGCCCCGATTATTATTGGTGCTGCTTTGGCATGCATTTCCGTTCTTTTGTTTTAAGTGTTACTTTGAGTGGTCATCAATTTTGGGCCATCCTGTGTGTTCTCGGTTACTTGATGGATGTTTTTCAAAGTAAATATTTCCCAATGGATTTTCCAGCAGAAAGAGAAGTGCTGATCTCTGAAACTCTCACAATGGCGCAACACAATCCCAATATCTCAGGGCTAGAAACAGAATTGGATTTTTCTCCCAACTTTAATGGCCTTGCCCAATGTATAGACTTGCATTGTAACATAATTGTTCTGGGCTCATGGTATTTGACCTCAGCTGTGGATAATTGTTGTACTCGGCATGGCTACCAATGCTATATTCTTACGAAAAGCTTCTGTCCCCCACTTTTTGAAAAACAATTATGAGATCCAAGACTTTTGGGGACCGGGTCTTTTCCTTAGTATTCTACGGGTATCTCAGATGACGAAACTTGTGGAATGAAACATTAGCAAGTAAGATGTTTTAATCAATAAATAAATGGGGTTTCAAGTTTGAGAAAGTAGCTGGAGAATTGAAGAATAAACCCAGCTAGAAAAAAATGTGAAAACCATATGGACTCTACCCTGTGTTTTTTTTTTTTCTTCTTTTACTGTTTCTCTTCGTTCTTCTCCGCTTCTCAAAACATACATACCTGGTCGCACGCTTTGTGGATGATTTGCAACAATATCCCAGAAATAAATAGGGCATGCTTATAAATATAAATATAAAGGTAATTAAAATCCAATAAATAATTCGTCCCTATTTCCTACCCCAGTGTGAGGCTCTTTAAAACAGGCCACTAATGCCCAACTGAAATTGGCTGCGAAATTTGCGGCATTCTTTTTCTAATTCACGAGAAAGTCTCCCTGGTATACAGTACATGTCTACATTTACGAGCTTACAATTAAAGAATAAAGTACTGGCTGGGTTTAGTTATGGTGCATGTGATTTACCTTCATTCAAAAGAAAGTTTTTTGGGAAGAGTCCACTAGAAAATTAAGATACCTTGTTTTGCGTAGATGCTGGTGGAAGCAACCAGTTTCTGACGGGTTGGGCTGGACCGTGGACGTATCATGTACAGACAAGTGTTAGAAGCCAGGGCCCTTTCTAGTTTATGATTTATTATAGTGAAACCAAAAAGTTTAGATCATAAAAACTACAAACTATTTGAAGGCACGGGAAGGAAAAAAGTATATTGTTCCGCGATTTTGAACGGTGCATTGATAAAACAATATTCCCATCTTTCATATCATATCCTTTAAGGGATGTAAATTCGACCAGAAACATCCCATTAAATGTGATTACCATGAATTAAACAACCTTCCTACATGACTTCACTATATAAATCACATTGCGTTGGCATCATAGAATGACCGCACAAATAAACAAATACAATAAAATACCATCTTAATTAATTTTATTCAACAGTTTCTAACTTTTTACATGACTACTTCTTTGGTGGGTTGAAAGTGAACTTTCTGTTCTTGATTGGCTGCCACTTGAACTTCTTGACCCACACGGACAACAAGTACAAGGAAGAAACCACAATGATGGCCTTCAAACCCCACTTCTTTCTGTCGTCATGCTCAGGCTCAGAGGCCCAGTTCAAGAAAGTGGTAACATCCTTGGCCATTTGCGAGGTAGTGGCCGGAGTACCGTCCTCGTATTCAACCAAGTCATCGAACAAAACTCTACCCATAGCAATGGAACCACCTGGGAAGTATGGGTTGTAGTTGGAGCCAGGAGGCAACACCACACCTGCAGGAGGCTCTTCTGGGTAACCGGTCAACAAAGAGAAAATGTAGTCACATCCACCGTGTCTGGCCTTGACAATCAAAGACAAGTCAGGAGGCAAAGCACCCTGGTTACCGGCTCTGGCGGCCTGTTCGTTAGGGTATGGGCCAGGGATGTAGTCGGCCAACTTACCTGGTCTCTTTCTAGGGTTACCTTCATCATCAGGTTCGTCGTCGTACTCCAACTCCTCGGCGAAAGCCTTGGCCTCGGTGGCAGTGTGGGACACACCAACCAAGTTTCTCCAGGCAATTCTCTCCAAGGAATGGCACGCAGCACAAACCTCCTTGTACACTTGGTAACCTCTTCTGATGGACGCGTGGTCAAACGTCGAGAACATACCGTTGTGCGACCAGCCGTAAGCAGGAGGGTGCAAACCGTGTTCGGCAGCAGTCATGGCGCTGGCAGTCACGCTGTCCTGGTACAAGGCGTACGAGGCAGTCAAACCAGAAACACCGACGGCTGAAGCAATGAATTTCTGCGCCAAAGGCGAGGCAATTCTGGATCCGCTCTTAAACATTTTGGCGGGGCTATAGGGGGGCTATAGGGTGGTGGCGGCTAATTCCGATTGGTAGAATGGGGCGCTAATGCAAATAGTTGATGACGGTGTATAGCAAAAGAGTCTATAGAGCAGGTTGTAGGAGGCTCAGAAAGACTGGCAATGCAAGGAAGGAGAAAAAAAATCAACAAGTGGGAAAGCAAGAGCGAATTGTTGTTCACTAGGCTTCTTGTGGTTGGGTTTTTTTTTTCGAAATGAGATAGATATCAACGGATCAAGTATCCTTTTTTTTTCTCTCTGGCTTCGAAGTCCTTTCGGGTGAGAGTTTTTTTTTTTCCTTACTATGTTAGCTCTGTGAGCACGGGCCAGGTTGTTTTCCACACTGAGAGGGCTAACGGTGAAAAGACACGGTGCGATTGGCTGACTGCGGCGGTATGCGCACGACCGCGGTTTGACATTCGCTCACTTTCTCTGACTTCCTCGCGATAAATTACTGCTCTGGTTGGGTACGGGCAGCCCACACCCGTACATATTCTTACGGGTGCGCATTGCATGCCAGACTATTGGACAGTTTTGTTTATTTGGCCTTTGGTGTGCCTGTATATATGGCTGTTCCTGTGTATTCTGGTGGGTTCCTGTGTGTTTGTTTGGATGTGTAACTTTGGGGGAGCTGGGATAATTCGTGAATTACTGTTAATGAGAAGTATTACTCGAGCTTTTTGGATGTTGGCCAGAAAAAGGACGGTGAGTGATTTTTTTTATCACATTTCCAACAATTAGTGACAAGAAATTGTGTAATTACGCATTGTCATATTTAAAACATTCCTATAGTGTCTGGGTTGTTCCTTGAGGAATTGGCGAATTTGCAAGACCGTCCGCGTTCATAAACGCTGATTTCTTTAAAACGTTCAGCTTCACTGATCCAATTTCGGTATGGTACATTTGCAGTTTAACTGTCTATCGTGGCCAAAACTATGTGTTCACTTAGACTTTCATCGCCCAGGTAATCTTCATTCTGCATCTTCATCTTTATTGACCAAACGAGGCAAAGTTTGAAATTATTTCCAGGACGAATATGAAGGAAGAAGGCTTTTTTATAGTTTGCCTCATCATTAAACTTTCATGCTCCCCCTGTATCACGTATATAAGTAGCATTTTGGTATAATAGGCTAAGTCAGCACCAATATCTACACATAGTCTATCTAATGATTCTCTTTTGAGGTGACTTTTTTGAAAGAAAGTTAGTTTTGATGGGATTTTGCTGGAAAACCTGCTTGAGTTTCTGGATCATCTGATTATCAATTTTTAGAAAGTTCTGATGATGAAGGATCGTGAAACTCTTTTGTAGGCAACTACTCATTACTTCTTATCCTCACCACTTTGGGTGTGTTCGGGAAAGAGAAGGTTGTGTTGGAATTATTGGGAAACGCTATAAGGTCGGGTATGATCCACTAGGATTTCGTTTTTGGTTTAAAAACATCAAATCTCTGTATTTGGCTGTTTGTATTTGGCTATTGGCTCTTTTCCCCTGACTCCAAAATAAAGAATCTTGTGGAGCATCCGAATAAGAAGCTCACCTAATTAGATTAGTCTGCGATGTAGCATTGTGAGTCTAGTGCGATGATTAATTTATAAAGTGAGGGGACACGTGCATTGAACTTATTGAAACATGAACAGCGTGGATGTGAGTGTTTTTGTATTTTTCTGAGAGTCTCAAGGGTGGTCCTTTGGAAATAGATTAGACGAAACGTATGTGACCCTTATAGCCACGCTAAATGTCACGACACCTACAACCATCGAATCCAAATTGCGAGTATTACTCGATTATGTATAAGCTGTACCTGTTTATCCTTCAACTAGTAAACTCTGCTTTTTTCACTCGATTAAACAACCAAATGGCTGTCTATTTTATACTATAGTGTTTGGTTTTATGGAATCACAGTCGGGGTACGTGTTACTATTTTCATGGTACATTATTGGGTCGGTTGCGACAAATTCGCAGTTTCCCCTTAATCCAAAGATGAGGTTTTACATAGTACTTGAATTGTCCTTCACCACCTAAGGAAAGTACCAAAAAGAGATTGGAACAATGCAATATGGTATATATTTCTCAATTAATCATGACAACTTTCAAAGCTCGGGAGCCATTCTGTTTAAGCGGGCCTCCTTTAAGACATATAAATCAAACAAGTACCGTAGAGTGTGTTGAGAAATATTTCTACAAGCTTCACTACCTAAATGAGCCACCCAACAGTTTACTTCCCATAAACTTGTTTTAATCACACTAAATGTCCAGAAGATTCCTTTTGTCCTAAACAGAAGAACTTTTTATGAGTGATTAAGTGTGATGCTTGATGAAACTCTGCCATCATGCCTTGAGCAGAACTGACCCTCAAAATCAGCCAACCTTCGAGTTAGAGTATATATCTTGGCCGCCCAAACATCTCAGATCATCCCCATATCACAAAAAAATAGCACAAGCTATCGGAAATACGGAAGGAAATGACTTCGAGTAGAAATTATTACAATCTGATTGCTACGTAGTGTCTGAGCAGACACAGATCTCACGGTAGGAGGTAATACAGACTTAAAAAAGACCATATCGTCGTATTAGCTCTATTCAATTCACCTTTAAAATGGCAATAGTGGATGTTGTTGAGATGAAAATGCATAAACTTTGGTTTAGCTAGAGTGCCATATGCACATTTAGAGTTTGGTGGGCACTCTCAATCAGTACCAGCATTCTCTTGAATCGGCACACACTATTGAGTAGTAACTTGTTCCAAGGTTTTTGTAATATTAATTACTATATAAATGGACTCGAAGTACTAGGCAACTGTTCAAAATCATCTAAATAGTCAACACGCGCACACGGATGCAATAGTTCAAAGAGATGCTTAGGAAATACAATAATATAACGAAGGCACTTATAAGCTAACTTAATGAGTAGTTAGACACCTCCGTATACGATTCCTTAAAAACATGATTTGTAACTTTCATAAATCCTGTTAGCATGTAAAATTATTGTTAGGCTATTACCTCGTTATAATAGTACAGTCTAGGCCATCTCTCGAACATCATATATTGAGCAAAACGGTAATTTAATAAGAAATTTTGGTAGGCTCTCAGAATTGGGTATTCTAGAAAATCTCGTATCCGCGGGAAACAATCAATATGCTTACTCTTTCTCGGGGCTAGCATTGCAGCTGCCGTGCACCAGATTTTTAATCAAAACCCTCACTCCAATAGAAGATCTGGGTTCTGGGTTCCAATGAACAGGTGAAGCGGGTAAAGGCCCAAATAAAATCTAAAGGCTCAAAATAAACCACTTATCTCAATAACGATTTGAAATCGGATCAGACAAATTCCATCCTACGTGCCCGGTGAACAGATAAAGATGTTTAGAAGAAAGTCTGCAGTAATATATTAAAAGTTAATCTGGGGTAATGAACGCGGCTTATCATACGCCCTACTGAAGATTCATTACCGTTAAAATACGTCAGCTTCCCAAGTTCTAACTTATAAGGCAGTTTGAATATGAAGGGCCAGTGTGACTGACGAGCTAACAGCCTCCAAGGCCAATAATAATAAGAACAAATACATTCCAGGGGTTGGCACTGGGTTCTTGACCTTCCAGAATCGGACCCTTTCTTTCATAAACCACTTGTGTCGTTTTTGTTTGCAGTCTCTTAAGGGTTCCTAAATTGGACAAATTCTAATGGAACAAAAAAAACAGGAGGGAGTAACGGATTTACGAAGTTGGTAGTGATATTTTCAGATTCATGGTTGAACCTTCCTCGTCCACATTTTCTCACTTCAGGCTTGTGCATTCAGCTTGACACCATTTCTAGGATCCAAGAACGTTGTAGGCATCTATTGTTTCCTTCAAGCCACGGGAGCCAAAAACTCTAGTAACAATAGTCCTTGGATTTGCCACTTGGTGTTTCCTTTCTCGGAATATTTCTGAAATCACCCTTCTACTATGACGGTTAAAAGTGACGCATAGGCCAGATTAGAGAGGTCAACTAATCTTCCAATTCTGTATCTTACACAAAAGCTCATCTAAATATTAAACTATCCCATCTTTCTACCCGAGAATGCACCTTTAAGCAGAAAGTTTGTCCAAGGCCTGCTTGATATCGTTCAACAAGTCCTCAGTCTCCTCAATACCAACAGAAACTCTGATCAAGTCATCGAACACACCGTTGGACTCTCTCTCGGCCTTTGGAATACCACCGTGGGTCATGACGGCTGGCACCTCAATCAAGGACTCGATTCCACCCAAAGACTCGGCTAAGGTGAACAATTGGGTGGTGGAGGTGAACTTGGAAGCTGCCTCGGCACCGCCCTTGATTCTGAACGAGATCATACCACCTCCCAAGCCATCTCTGTGTTGCTTGAGAACCACAGAATGGTTAGGGTGGGTCTTAAGACCAGGGTAGTTGACACTGATGATAGACTCGTGTTGGGACAAGTACTCAGCAATCTTCTGGGCCGAGGTACTGGCTTGTCTAACACGCAAGTGCAAGGTCTTCAAACCTCTGTGGGCCAACCATGCATCGAATGGAGAAGGAACGGAACCAATGGCGTTCTGCAAAAATCTGAACTTGTCGTGCAAGATGTCGGAGTTGGTGGCCAAGATTCCACCCACCACGTCCGAGTGACCGTTGATGTACTTGGTGATGGAGTGGATAACCACATCGGCACCGTGGGTCAATGGGTTCGACACGTATGGCGACAAGAAGGTGTTGTCGACAACCAAGAAAGCAGATCTGTCGTGCTTCTCGTTGTGAGCCTTCAAAATGGCAGCCACCTCAGCAATGTCGGTGACGGACAACGTAGGGTTTGAAGGGGTTTCCAACCAAACCAAAGAGGTCTCAGGACGCAAGGCAGACGCCACATCCTTGGCCAAGTCACCCACGAAGGAAACCTCCACACCGTGGGTGTTGGCAACACGGGTGAAGTATCTGTGGGTACCTCCGTAAACATCACCTCCGGAGATAACGTGCGAGCCAATAGGCAAAGATTGGATGATCAACGAGGTGGTTGCAGAACCAGAAGCCAAAGCCACGGCGTGCTTGGCCTTCTCCAAAGTGGCCACAGCCTCCTCAAAGTTATCTCTGTTTGGGTTGGCAGATCTCGAGTATTCGTAGATACCAATGGGCTTGGATGGCTCCGACTGAGCGAACGTAGTCGAAAGACTGATGGGTGCAATAACGGCACCAGTGTGAGGGTCAGTGGCTGCACCAGCATGGATGGCATGGGTGCCGAAGCCGTAGTTGGTTGTGTTGTCGACGGTCATTTTGTATTTTTGGGGGGTTTTGTTGGGGGTTCTTTCCTGGGGAGTTATTCTCGAAAGAAAGAGTGGTCTGGGATATGAATTTGTGCCACGGTTTTTATTTTATTTTTTTGTTTTCTGGCTGCCAAGCTACCATCGAAGGCCTGTATGGAAACCTTTGAAAACGCCACACCTCTCGCAAGAGATGCCGTGTGAGATGCGGAGGCGCGAAGCTCGGAAAAACCCACCGGAGACCCTGAACACGTGCACCATTTAGTGGTTACGGGGATTTCAGAACGTTTTAAAAAACTGGAATTTTTTTGATATCATAATTCGTAGGTCTGAAAAACAAAATGGGTAAAAATCAGAGTAACAGGAAAACTTTTTGGGGGTGTACACGATTGCTGGATATGGAATTTTGCCCCTGGTGCTTGCTGCCTCGTGTATGCACAACTGTGTAAGTATGCATTCCAGCGCCGTGGTCCCGAGAATCGGGGGAGTTTTGAGTCACGTGGATATTATCACGTGCATATCAAATACTCTTTCAACTTGTGATATATCAATGGGTGGGGGTTTATTTTGAGCTTTTTTTATTCTCGTTAAGATTCCAAGATACAATAGGATTCTAAGATAAGGCAGCAGTGTGGTCCATGAAACCGTGTGCTAGCCGCTCAATGATAAACAAGACTAGTGACGATGTACTCGTTTGAAAACCACAAAGACAAAATGAGCAGGAATTGTGGCGGTAGTCCCAGGATCTGTAGATATTTTGAAGAATCAAAGTCAATTGTTTTTTCAAGTATACCCACCTCTCCTTTTTCACCTAACTTGGCCAGGATGATTTCAATGACCAAGTGCGTGTATATGAAAGCCTGCATGTGTGACTTCGACAGCAAATACTGTTCACAATAAAATGTTGTGAGTGGTTACGTAATTTGGAATTAAGGGCCATAGAAATTTCTTCTTTCATTACACTATGGCAGAAACTGTGTGTGGCTTCTGGCTTGTGGGATACGAACCTGTTTTTTTTTTTCTGTCGAAATTAGCAGTATTGCTGTTTTAGTACACAGTGAAGTGCACCCTGGTCCCAGGTCCTATAACAAATGTCTACAGGTGAAATCAGTCGGCCTGGAATAAGCATAATAAGTGATTAGCAAATTTGTTTCGTTATATTGCGTTCCATTTAACTGGGCCCATTATTCAAATCCATAATAAATCTGGCGAGAAGGAAAAAAAGGGTATGGTGATATGCTATTTTGAGTCCACGTGAGTAGTGGTACCGGAAGCCGTGAGCCGGAAGCCGTGAGCCGTGAGCCGTGAGCCGGAAGCTAAAAACCCCGCACGGGCATGTGGCTTCACTATTCTTTTTTTTAAAGTTGAAACCTTTTTTTTTTTGTTTGTTTTTTCTCACGTGATGTCCGAAAAGGTGCGAGATTACTTGCGTCTTCTGCGAAGACTACAGTGGTTCAAGTCTATGCATTACCCAAGGTGGGACTCTGGGTGAGGGTTCGTGGCCAGAGCAGCCGGCGAAGAACACCACCTCTTTGAAGCACCAATAGGATTGTGTATTCTCTTTCCAGCAAATCTCAAAAATCTTGGTTAGCTTGGTCAATTTGCTCGGTGTCTTGACAGTATACATCTCTGTTTATCAGTATTTCCTCTCTTGGTGCTAATGTCGTCTGTCGTCTTATGTCACCCAATATAGCAATAGCTGGACATCTATCTGCCCATTAACCATGGTTGCATTTGAATAAAAGACTCAGTTTTTGTTCCAGCTGGCCAAAAATAATGGGTGAAACGATGGAAAAACAACAACGTACAGTATAGTGACCTGTCTTATAGCAACCATTGGACTATTTTGTTTCGGCACTGCCTCGTTTCTTTTTATTCCATCGTGGTCACAAAACCCTAGTAGTTCTTTTTATTTATTTATTTTTTCCTTTAAGATTTTTCAACAAAAAAAAAGTGGTTGGAACAAAAAAATGAGCAAACCAACGAATCCTTGGACAGTGTTTGTCACACAGGTTTTCAGAAGCTGCCCAAAGAGGAAATCATACTAAAGTTTGTGTGGCTGTGTCACTCTGACAGGGCTATGTCGAACCACGAGGGCATTTTCTGGCTTGGCAATTTCGAAAAACGTGCTTCGTAAAAATTTTGTCTGATTTTCTTTCCATCTTTTATTCAAACAGAAGTCAGGAAATGGCTACATGTCAACAGAAGGAAGAAATTGCGTGGATTTGAATCCTCGCCTAAAATTGGGGTGGTGGCAACATTTCCTTATTAGTCTAGTATTGTCCCACTCAAATGTTTTTTACGCTAGTTATCTCGGTTGTGATGTAGTTTATGGGACTTGCCGCCTCAAGAAATCTCGGCTTATTGAGAGTCAGAAGCAGTCAATTGTCTGCTTTTTTGCTCAGGCACGATCGGCTATGGCAGCTCAGAGTAAGCTGGTTGGGTTCCGCTACCGCATGTGTACAATACAGGTATCCACATACTATATATCGGAAATTTGTTCATGTGTAGGTAAAAATGACTATATACAATAATCTTGAGTACCTCTGCATAACCCACGTGATTGAAAATTACTGCCATGGGTAATGGGGCCTGCAACGCTGCCTGCCCGCCCGTGGTTGCCGACGCGCGCTGCAACTTCAGAAGCCGTAAAGTGGGCTGTGTAGTCAAACCAAGGGCTTGGCATTAGAATCCAAAAAGCATATTGGGCAGTAAAACAAGACAAAAAAACAGATTGGGCTGTGCTATCAGTTTTTTTTTTTCGGGAAATTGCCTCAGAAGTCAGGATTTTCTTGGATTGGCTTGGTATTGTGGCTCTGGCTCTGACTCTGATTCTGGAGTTCCCGTTGTATCGAGGAGAAACGCCTGATCCCGCCCCCCCGTTTCTCACGTGCCTCAAGGTAACAAATCGCGGCTCGTATTTAGGACGCAGATCGAGAAATAGAGGGAGCAAAAAAAAAAAAAAAAAAAAAAAAAAAAAAAAAAAAAAGAGAAAAAAGAGAGAACAAAAAAAGGAAAAGACCACACGCAAAAAGGTTCTGAAAACTTATCAAGATCACGTAAATTCATGCCACACCGAACCTTTAAAGCTTTAGCAAATAAGCCTTGGTCAGATATTTATGCGGCACAAACCCGTCACGTTACTATACTTGTCTAAGCTTTGCCTCCGCAAGAGACATTTTTGAGGAGTTAAAATTTCTTACACGGAGGAGATACCTGTAGCGCATCTTTGCTGTGGAAACCCGCGCACGGCTGCAAACGAGGCTGTGTAAAACCGGCACCCAGCACCTGCAAGGGCGAAACCACGATAACCATGCTTCCATGATCGAAAAAGGCAAAAAAAAGTTGAAGAAGGAAAGACGAAATATATACTACTGGTAATTCCGTGGATATTTCATAACAAATTTTCAAATCTTTTGCTTAACACAAGCAACCACTTTAAAAGTCATTGGTGATCCCGATCCTATTTGCCTGCTGCCTCTACTGGCTTTATCATTTTTATCCATATAGCAAGGCTTGTTGAAGAACATCCAATCCCCATTTAATACCAGTTGTTTCCTCATAACTAATCTTCAAAAATCTTCAAAATCTTCCACAAACTTTATTTCTTTACTTTTGTTCACAAACATTGCTTACTTGTCTGTTTCATTCCTAGCATATTCCTCATTTATTCGTCATGTCATTGGCTGTTCCCAAGAACGAAAGAGATGACCATTCCGTCACCTCGGATAGTCCATTGCAACCTACTGGATTCCCCGTGACCCCAGAAGAATTGACTGCTCTCCATGACCCAAAGTCTCTCCGCAAACTCCATGAACTTGGAGGTTTGGACCACCTTGCTCAAAATCTCCAGAGTGATACTTCGCTCGGGTTGGTTGCGGCTTCAACCTCCGATAATGAGGATCGTATCTCTCGATATGGAACAAACAAACTCCCCACCAAGAAGGCAAAGTCCTTCTTTGTACTTTGCTTCGAGGCCATGAAGGATAAGGTGTTGATTCTTTTGACTGTGGCTGCTGTGATCTCGTTGGCTTTGGGGCTTTATGAGACCTTTGGCCAGGGCCCAATCTACGACGATGAACATCAATTAATGCCTAAAGTCGACTGGGTCGAAGGTGTGGCCATCATTGCGGCCGTGGTGATTGTTGTTGTTGTCGGAGCCGCTAACGATTATCAGAAAGAACGTCAATTTGCCAAACTTAACTCCAAGAAAGAGGACCGCGAGGTGATTGTTTTTAGAAAAGGTGACAGACACATGGTCTCTATCTACGACTTGCTTGTTGGTGATGTCATTTCCCTCGAGACTGGAGATGTGGTCCCTGCTGACTCGGTGATGATTTCGGGAGATATTGAGTGTGACGAGTCGGCCTTGACGGGTGAGTCCAACACCATCAAAAAGAAACTGGCCAATGAAGCCATGGCCTTCTTCGAACAACATTTGGCCCTGGGAGAAGATCTTGGATCCACCCAGATCAAGTTTAAGGACCCCTTTCTTATCTCTGGTGCCAAGATTCTCTCTGGTGTGGGCACTGCTCTTATTACTGCCGTGGGTTCCAACTCTATTCATGGTAGAACCATGGCTTCATTGAACCTGGAGGCTGAAGTCACGCCTTTGCAAGAACGTTTGGATAACCTCGCCGAAGGGATCTCCAAGTACGGTTTCTTGGCTGCGCTTGTTCTTTTTGTGGTTTTGTTCATCCGTTTCTGTGTGAACATTGCTCCCGGGGGAGCATTGCGTAATTCACCTGGCGCTGAAAAGGGTAAGAACTTTGTCGACATTCTTATTGTTGCAGTGACGATCGTTGTGGTTGCCGTGCCGGAGGGTCTTCCATTGGCCGTCACACTTGCCTTGGCCTTTGCCACCACAAGAATGGCCCAAAACGGTAACTTGGTTCGTGTTTTGCGTTCCTGTGAGATTATGGGTGGTGCCACTGCTGTCTGCTCCGATAAGACTGGAACTCTTACGGAAAACAAGATGCGCATCGTTCGTGGATACATAAACAAGAAGCTTTCCTTCGATGACTCTCACCACGCTGGCATGACTGAAAGTATTGCGAAGTCAGTTGACATGATTGCTCAAATTCCATCTAAACTCAAGGTCTTTATCAGCTCCAACATTACCATCAACTCCACTGCTTTCGAAAACTCTGACTATGATGAGGCAGCTGCCATGAAGACTCTTCAAAAGCCAAAGCAGAGATCTTTACTCTACCACTTGTTTCACAGCAGTCAAAAACAGCAACAGACACTTGGCACTAACAACGAACCTTTCTTGGGCAATAAAACTGAATCTGCACTTTTGATTTTTGCTAAAGAGAAGTTCGATCAGTTTACAGAAAACTCCTTGACTGTGCAAAGAAACAATTCTTCCTCAGAAGTCGTTCAGGTCATTCCTTTCGAAAGTTCTAGGAAATGGGCTGGTGTAGTGATGAAAATCGATAACGGATATCGCTTCTACGTTAAGGGTGCTGCCGAAATCATTTTCAGGCATTGCTCTTACCAAGTGGATGAGAATGATGAGACATTTTCCATGGAACGTTCTGATAGAGAAGCTGTGCTTGAGAAAATTGACGAGTACGCAAACGATGCCCTCCGTGCCATCTTGTTGGCACACAAAGACTTTGTTGGTGTCACTTCATGGCCACCATCACAGATTGCTGACCCACAAAACCCTTCTCAAGCCCTTCCTGAACTGCTTGTTGACATTTCTAGTTCCAGACATGACTCTTCTGCAAACCTTGTCATGGACTTCCTTGTTGGTCTCCAAGATCCTTTGAAGGAAGGTGTGGCCGAAGCTGTCATGAAGTGTAAAATGGCCGGAGTCACGGTAAGAATGGTCACGGGTGATAACTTGACAACGGCAAAGGCTATTTCTAGAGGTTGTAACATTCTCACTCCTGAAGACTCTTCCAATGAGAATGCTTATATGGAAGGCCCCACATTTAGAGAGTTAACTCCTGAAGAGAGAACCCGTATCGCTCCACTGTTGAGAGTCTTGGCTAGATCTTCTCCCGAAGATAAGAGGATTTTGGTGGACACTTTGAGAAAGGCGGGAGAGGTTGTTGCAGTTACTGGAGATGGTACCAATGATGCACCTGCTTTGAAGTTGGCCGATGTTGGTTTCTCCATGGGTATCAGTGGAACTGAAGTGGCCAGAGAGGCATCTGACATTATCTTGATGACTGATGACTTTACTGATATTGTTCAGGCCATTAAATGGGGAAGAACTGTTGCAGAATCGATCAAGAAATTCATTCAGTTCCAATTGACTGTTAACATCACTGCCTGTGTACTTACCTTTGTTTCTGCTGTTGCATCGACCGAGGGTCACTCTGTGTTGACTGCGGTTCAATTATTATGGGTGAACTTAATTATGGACACTTTGGCAGCTTTGGCTTTGGCGACAGATAAGCCAGATGATGCTCTTTTGAACAGGAAGCCAGCTGGTAGAACGATGCCATTGATCAGTGTTTCTATGTGGAAAATGATCCTTGGGCAATCCCTCAACCAGTTGATTATCACGTTCGTTTTGCACTTTGCAGGTCAACAGATTTTCTTCGGCAGTGGACCAATCGACAACCACCAACAAAAGCAATTGGATGCTATGACTTTTAACACATTTGTTTGGTTGCAGTTCTGGAAGTTATTTGTCACTAGAAAGTTGGATGAGTGTGCTGATGTTACAAGTGTTCGTGGCCGCATCAACTGGGAGAACTTGAACTTCTTCTCTCATTTGTTTAGAAACTGGTATTTCGTGACAATTGCAGTTCTTATTGGAGCCATGCAAGTTTTGATTATGTTTGTTGGAGGTGCCGCCTTTACTATTGCCAGACAAACACCAGCAATGTGGGGTACTGCAATTATTTGTGGTATGGTTTCTATTCCCGTGGGAATGGTGATTAGAATAATACCAAACTGGTGGGTGGTGAAGATCTTCCCCACAAGAGCGTTCAATGCTTTCCTTTACTATGTTGGCTTTGGCTGGATGAGCAAGAAAGCCAGAAAGGAGAGAGCAGCTGAAGACTTAGAAAAAGATATCGAGAGCTCGGAGGAAGGTGTTGTCGTCCCAACTACCAATGAGCCAAAGACGATGTCGTAAACAATATGCATTAGACCAAGTTTTTAGAAAATTTATTTCAAATGATAATGATATTTATGAAATCCATAGAATCTGTGTAAAAGACTTGCATGTTCATAGTTCGTTTTCCAATTTTACCACAAATTTAACAAAAACTGGCCCAAACCTCGTGAATGGCTGGAACATAGGTACCCACGAGCGTAGCTCCTTCACTGTTTCAGTCACTTCTACACGGTCATCATTGGTGCCTTCGCGTAATCTATTTCTCAAGCTCTCGTGAAGCAGCAGCAACGCGGCCAGAAACTCCTCGTCCGATACAGCCACTTCAGCCAGACCTCCAACTTTCCTCCGGGCATTCTGGATCACGTGATACACCTTCAAGATGCTGGCCTTCACTTCTTTAAGCAGAATCAACGACCCGATCGGGTCTCCATTGGCTGGGTCCAGGTGTTGTTCTGTTATTATTGACGTTGCTGCCTCGCGCCTGACGGTTTCTACATCAGAACTGAGCGTCTCGACGGCGTTTTTAAGCGAGTCGACGTAGTATTGGAGTCGGCTGGTGTCTGCATTGACGGCCCCGGTATTTTCTTCCGCCAGCACGTATTCCGATACTCCAATTGTGCTCGACAGTTTCTTTAACTGGTCCATTTTCTTCTCAAGCTCGTGCAAGAGCACGTTTGTGTTGTAATCCAAGTGTGTTAGGAGATCCTGGGTGCTGGTATTGATCTTGCTCAATGTCTGTGGGGAGTAGCGATCGGTAGGTCCAGAGAGTGACAGGTAGAGCGCGTCCACGTAGTTTTCCGGACTAAAGTCTTCATTGAAGAACATGGCGATGGTGTCATCTTTGAAGACATCTGTCATTTTCGTTAAGTTTGTGTTTGCTTGTGATGTTGTTTGATGGCAATGCTTGATAATGGGAGACTCATGCCATGAGCAGATCCGTACATCCACGCCTCTTTCGACCCAAGCCTATGAAGCGATAAAAGGGGAGCGATAAAAGTTAATAAAAAACTACGGGTAGATTTAAAACAGATTACAGTAGCAATTTTTGCTCTTTCTGCTATTTGTTTCTTTCATTCAGCTCTAAAATTGAAGACCCTATCGAGGGTAGTTATTAATGGCAACAGGCATTGTCGCATTTGGCTACATGGCCCCCGCAATTACTTATTCCACCTGGCTATTGAAGCCATGGTCCACCAAATAGGTACACCCCAAACCACGAAGGCTATATTCTACCCAAGAAAAAAAAGGCAGTTTAAATTTAAAAAATTAGTCATAGAAACTAACAACTTTTTTTTTTCAATATAAAAAAAAGCTTGCAAGAAACTCTAGGAGATCATCCCAGGAAATACCACTTACTGTGTTGCATCCGGAACACGCCCGACAGAAAGCGCGGGCCGTACCCCAGAAAATGGCCCCGAAAAAAATCGAAATTTGCCTCTTATCATCGAACTCCCATCCTTACAAATGCATATAATTACCGTCCAAGAATCATTTCTTGAGGTCATTCTGGAAGTTGAATCAGGAAAAATAGACCAGGAACCAATCTGGGTCGCCCGGAGAGACACCAAGCATGAGGAATCACTGGAACTCTACAGTATCGTGGTGCTGATCAAACATGGTCACTTGGCTCTCACTATGGGCGAAAGCCTGCCCCACCATATCGAAATGGTCAGGAATAATAGTTATAAATTCACAATGACAATTGAAGATACTAATGGTCGCCATGTTTACCTGCTTTTTTTCCCGAAATCAAAGCTACATTTGGGGCTCCGTTCATCGAAGATCTCCACATGTGCAATCTCGCCCAACGGGTCCCGATTGCTTGTGGGAACTGACCTGGGGTCAATATTGCAGTACGACACAGCTACTGAAAAACTATTGGGCAAAATTGATGATGCCCATCTCGCGGATGTTGCTCATCTTACCGTGCTTCCGTCCTCGCAAGTAATGATGAGTGTAGGCACCGATCTCCAGACAAAACTATGGCCACTAGGCCCTACACCCGTGAGTCTGCCGGCACGTGTTTTTGCAGAGCAGAAGGACCAGATCTCTGACCTAGCTATAATAGACCGGGGCCGGAACTTTCTCACGGCCTCGCGTGAAGGTTCGGTCTTGTTATGGGAATGTTCCACTGGTCAAGTTGTATCGACATTTCGTAGAATAGATAATTTCAATGACCCCGTCACATGCATGGCCCTAGCTGAGGGTGAACCAGTCAGTGCAGAAAACACGGTTGGGGGAGATCTCTTGTTTGGGTGTCTGAACAAACTCTTATACGTGGGCTATAAACTGGGCATTGTACAGCAGTATAGTGTTGCGGGCCACTACCAGACCGGAATCAGATTCCAAAGACCTAGTGAGGTTAGCTTACTCCTTGTGGAAAGCGCGTATCTTTTAGCAGGATATTCGGATGGATTGCTTCGTATCTATGATATCAGTGGCTCTCTGCAAAAGACCGGCACCAAACAGGGGCAGGATACTGCTGCTCTGTACTGGGATTTGCAATTGAACCCCAATTTCCCCATTGAGTGCGCCACTGTGCATAAACGTGAGAATAGTGAGACAGGCTTATTGTTGGTGGTGTCTAATGGGCCTGAATTGCTTCTTCGGGTGGATTTTGATGGAACCAATTTCCAAACTAGCCAACTTATTGGACTCAGTGAAATGTTCAGAATAGTACTGATGGGAAGCAATGGAGACAAGACTTTTGTGGCCACAGAGAACGAAATCGTCCAGTATTAGAAGGAACCGGAAGAGTTCAGAGCAATCAACCAGTCATTTATTTAATATTATGAGACATGATGATGGTATCAAGCCAATACAAACCACTAAATAGAAGAACGAAAAGCCCCCACCCGAAGCAGAAACGGCACAATTATAACTTTGGCTTTGGGCCAATGGACTTGATGACAGAGTCAATGGCAGTAGCCTTCATCATGTTACCCTTAACCTTCAACTTGCCGCTCATGAACAACTTTTGCCCACTGGCCTTACCTGAAGATAACTTGACAAAGTCTGCATCCTTCAACAACAACTGAACGTCGCTCTTAGGCACGGATGCGGACTTCTTGATAGAGCCTTCTTTTTTCAAGTCCAAAACCCAAGATTGCTGCTTTCCTTCTTTATTTTTCAATGTGATGACAATGATGGCCTTGACCCCGGCAATGGCCTTTCTTCTGATGGTATCGTCCTTCAACCCTTCGCTCAATTGCTCGAAAAGGGACGACGCATTGAATCCATCAGCTCTCAAATCTGACATTGTGGTGTGTGTGTTTGTGTTTTGAATATGAAAACAAAAATTTATATATATCTATATCAAAAAATCCTGCAAGTGTATGGATCTAGCTGTATACAAGTATGAAATGTGGGGCGAGCGATCGTTTCTCAGGAACGGCGACACCTTCTCTTTATACCTTGAGCCCGGGCACAATTCACATGGTGCGAAAAAAACCCATACAGTGGAGTTGCGCCGCGAGGTTTTCTGTTCCCCACAATTGGCCCGGAACCACATGAAAGCGATACGCACGCACTTGGCCCCAGATCGCTTGCTGGCCGGCTCAGCTACCCGAGGAAAAAAAAAAACAGAGATAACTCCCAAAAACTTTGGAATCAGAAAGAAAATACGCTTCTTTCATCATTTTCTTTTCATAAATTTATTCATCCAAGGGAAACTTACCGGCATCTTGAGTTCCACCCAGACGACGGGCCTGTCAAGTTTTATCGTGGTGGTGGATGACGTAGGTCAATGAAAATACCCACATTGGGTATTAAGACATATGAGTCAGTGTTTTGAAACGGATTCTGATTCTCAAAAACAATTTGCAATCACATGGATTAATGGGGGCTAGTGTGTCTTTTTGGTATGAAATACTGTGGTTCAAAACTCGTATCCTAGCATGTATTATCACGAACTGAATATGGTGGTGTCCACATTATTGCTTCCTCGACTTGGATTCTGCGCGATCCTTGAACCGAGGTTCAGTATCATTGAAGGCTGTTTTTTTTTCTACTTTCTTTTTTTCCCCTCTTTTTTCTCTAAACCTCTCAGTTCCGACTTCATCATGAGCACCAGTCCTATCCAAACGCACGGGCCCAAACGCACGGGCCGCACCCACGCTTAGCCTTACATACACCCGTGCACCAGGGGAGCTCATCTCTGCTCCATCAATCTTTATCATCTTAGTAGAAAGCTCTGTTGAAACTTCAAATCCTCAAAAGCTCAAAGTCATCATGGCATTTTCTTCAAGCCTGTCAAAAACCAGGTCCCAGGCTACAGTCAATAAGCTTTTTGAAAGCATGCTTCCTGGGTGCACTTCCAAATCAAAAGCCCAGAAAAAGAGTTCCACCACTGAAAACTTTAGCCGTGAAGTGTCTCAAAAAAGGCTTTCAAAAGAAGATATAAAGAAGGCCAACAAAATCGAAAAGGCCAAGAGAAACAAACAACTCAAGAAGAACCTCGAGAAAGAAAAACTCTTCAACAAAAATGTCAAATATAATGTCATAAAATCGCATAAGAACTCGGAAAACATCTCTGAGGAAGAACAGAAGTATTTGAAAAAGGCTAATAAAGAAGAACTCTTTTGCAGTTAGAAGAGCCGGTGGTCTTGATGACCCTATGATAAAGGATGAGGTGGAAGAGTTGAGAAGCGAGATATTAGCCCTCACAAATGAGAAATATGACCGGTCGAAGGCCAGACAACAACAGGCCAAGTTGACTTCATTCAACGATAAGATCAAGTCTGGTGTCTTGACTTACCCAGGACTTACGCCTGGCTTGGCTCCTGTAGGTTATGATGACGACTCTGATGATGAATAATGTATAATAGTCTATAAACAATACTTGGTGAAGGGAGCTTCTCTTAACGGCCCAACTCGTATAATATTTGGCGAACATCCGTGGTCTTCTTCCGTACATTTCTCTTCTTATCATCAAGTCCACGGGCAAGTTCGGCTCTAGTGCTGTTTTGGTATTTGACCAATTTGGTATATTCCAATTTGGTAAACACGCCCATGATGCAATCCAAACTCAAAAGCCTGATAGTTTCGTTATTGACCAATTTTTGCTTCACCAAAACCTTGTTCGTGCTCAAGAATATTAACTTGCTCAAAAGGCTCGATAAATTTTCCTGTATCAAATCTGGTGACTCTTGGATAATCACTTTAAATGTCTGCAAGGACGCTTCAAGAACACTGCTATTTGTTATGGACAATCCATTCAATACCAATGGCAAAACTTCCTTCAAATGTGGTTTTAAAATTTCTGCCGACACATTATTGATTATAATAGCCAAGGTTGTCAAATTGACCTCTCTTCTTGTGGCTTCCTGGTTGGAGGTGAAACTCGTGAGAAGCTTTTGAAGCAAGCTTTCGAAGATCTGTTGTTTGTAGAGAAGTCTGGCATTAAGATTCACCACACCAGAAATGATCCTCGTCTTGCTATTCTCCTTATTAGTGAATATATCTAAATCACTCATAAGGATAGTGAATGAGCTAGAGATGGCTTTGCAGTAGCCCAAATCTTCCGATTCCGTCAATTGGGAAACAACAAGATCCAAAAATTTGGTGCCTGCAGGGTCGAGTTTGACAATCAATCCCTTCAAAATCCAGATAGCAGTTTCAAAAGAGGCGGTATTTGCAGTACCTTTCTCGAATGATTCAATAAATAATTTCGAAACCAGCTCATCGTTTGTAGGGGTGAACTTATTCACCAAAAGTGCAATTACTTGCAAATATCCAAGCCTCTCGAACCCTAATGGCAAGGTTTGAACAAAACTCATAAACGTTTCAATAAGAGATCTCTGGGTATCTTCAGGGAATGAGACTTTCTTGTCGATTTTTGCAATCAAATGCTTGAATAATGTGATCCTTGCGGATGGCTTTTCGGATACACTTTCCATAGAAAAGCCCTCAAGTATTCCATTGTTCAAGAAAACAGATGAGTATTCCTCCAATACTGATTGGTGTTTCGATTTCTCGATGAAACGCACGATATATCCAAATAGTTGACCAGCAAGTTCCAAAATAATAGGCTGATCGCCACTTCTCTTGAGAATAATGCTGAGAAATCTAGGAATGAAATTTTGGCGCCATGAATTGGTCAAGAAGGGCTTAACGGACTGTGTCTGAACAAACGACTTCGTAAGACTCTCAATGATATTTCCAAAGGCTTCAGCGTCATAATCATCATATGCTAGCTTGTTCAAGTATCTAATGGATAAAACTTCCAAGAATTGATAGTTTACACAAAGCTTGTTGATAAGATCCAAAACACCGTTTTCGGAAACACGTTCAAGAAGCATGGGGAGTATTGTCTCGATCACAGATGCAACATTGTCCTGTAACATTTCCTCCGATCCCTCTGTCATGATGAGAATGATGCACTTTACGATCTCTTGTAAGAGAATGTCAGACTGCCAGTCAGGATTTGAGTCATTGTTGATAATAGTGGCGGTGTTTTCGCCCAGCCAGTTCAAAATCAACTTGACTTCTTCTCTCGATAAGAAATCTTTCAATAACAGCATCTTCGTCAATTGCTGGATGATTTTGCATTTTAATGTTTTCTCGAGGTTAGATGATGTTTGCAAAAGCTGACCCATGAAAATAAGAAGATGGTCTTTGAAATCCCACAAGTCATTTTGTTCGCCGAGAACTTTAGAAGATGTGAGCACAAAGCCTACGTAATCGATCAATTCTCTTTGCCTGTTAACAGTGAGAGAAACATCGATCTCAGTCTCTGTATCAGCCTCAATTTCTTGTTTATCGCTGCGAATATATTTTCCCCAAACTTGGAAAGAGAATAAGCAGTTGACAGCTTTATTGAAGAATGCCTTCGATGAACAGCCCATAGCACAAAGGAGAATAACCGCTTGTTTGGAAGTCTTTTCATTGAGGGCCAGGAAATGAGATTTCAACTCTTCGATTATAGTGGAGACCATAGAATCGAACGAGCCAGAGTCCACCAACTTCGCAGCCAAAGAGTTTAGTGCCTTTAAGGTGTAGATCAAGATTTTATTATCATCTGTGTCTTCCAAAAACTCTGCGCCAGGAGGAATGATGAAATCTGCCTCGGGTCTAAACATCAGCGCATCATTGTGCAAGATCTCAAACTTGAGAGCATCCCAAATGGTGACCCAGTATTGTTCAAGAATCTCCAGAGAGTAGTTTTCAATGCATAAATAAAGGCATTGCAAGACGTCATTACGCACTGCTGGATTGGTGGACGTAAGCTTCTCGAATAACGATGGGAACGTGTCCTGGGCGAATTGTGGCTGGGAAGCGATAGTGGCTCTTAATTCCAGCTTCAAATCTTGTGAGGTAATTTTGTACGGGTCATTAGCAGGTGGGGAAAACGAAATGGGGAAGTAGCAGAAGGATACGTCGAACAATTCGGTAAGGAACAGATCGTGCTTTTCATTTGTGGCCCGATCTTGCAAGGGGAGTTTTTCGTTAATAGCCTTGTTTAATCTAAATGACATGAGCAAGTTTCTTGGGTCCTTCTCGCCACTAGCAATGTGTACAAAAGTTGAAATGAACCGGTCGGTGTGAGAAGTGATAGCAATGAGATCATCCAAGTGGCTTCTGAAGACGGCATCAAGAAGGTGGAATGACTCGTATCTCACCTTGGCCAAGTGTTTTCTGGGTTCATAAAGTTCGGATACTTGCTCAAGCATCTTTCCAAGGTTATCGTTGACATTTGGCTTGAAGTTCTTGAAAGTCACTAGTGAAGACAATGCATTCAAGACATGGATGGTCAATTTTTCATCATCAAGCTTCGCCACCAAAAACTGCAAGAGCACTGACACATCTTGCAAGGACAAAGAGCGAGCTTCTCCAAGATCCAGAAGCGTCGCTGCCAAACAGTGGATAGCGTGAGTTCTGGTAGCTGTGCTATCGGAGGTCAAAGTAGGGCCAAGAGCTTGGATGAACAGAAGAAGAGATAATGATTTTGTCGAGATAAGAGCTGCTAGTTCCGAAGAAAAAACTGACAGGTCTCCGTCACTTGCAGCAGCTCCTATGAACTGGTTGATTAAAACCGAAGGGTCATCCACCAGGGCCATGTTTTTGGGGTTAAATTTTGTTTATATATGGTAAGAGATAACCGCATGGAACGCTGATGCCGAAAGGCAGGCCTTTTACTATCTGAGTGCGGTATGCACTACTGGTGTTGCGAGGCGAAAACTGTGATTCATAAAGAGAAGTTAGGAGTGGCAAGATTTAAGCAGTTTCGGTGGGTTTTTTTTTTTGGTTCTTTACCGGTAATGGTGTATTTTCTTTTAATATTATGAAAAGTGTTGGAGTTTACTAAAAAAATTGACTTGCCGAATTTTGCAGCCAAAATAGTTGTTTTGTTTATTTTGCTCTAATGGATATTTCATGTGAGAAAACGAAGAACAAAGCGACTCGTTGAAATACCACAGAATCTTTTATTTGCTTTTAATGATATTCTCCGTATAATTTTTAACTCTAAAAATCCTTAGTAAAACCCACTCTCTTATTATTTATGGTATAGTGGCCCTCTTTGCTTTTCACCTGGGGATGGGCACGTTGGAGGTGTTGACATGCAAGCAACTTCAATAGATGTATACTACTGCAGGTGCGAATATCGTCTAATAAAACCCAAAGAGATTTATTTCTTCTTCAACATGAAGTCTAATGTTTTTGCTTGGCCATGTATTCTTCAGCACTAATTCAACCACGAGCTGACTTAATTTGCTCTAGCCTTTCTTGTTTGAAGTAAGCTTAGACCAAGTATTTTGGTCTGAGAACTCCTAGTCATGAAGAATGCTACAGCCACATACAAAGCTATACAATAGTAGGAGAATAAAAAATAAAACTAAAGATGGGCTTGTCACATCGTAGAGAAAAGCTTTAAGAAATTGAGTGAAATTCACTTTGGTTACCCTGCCTGAATAGCACTGGAAAAGGACTTGTACGAGAAATGCGAAGACGGGCGAGGCAAAGTTACCATGGCCTGTCGACATGTACATTCCGCCATAGGGCAATAGAAAGCCAAACCAAGCTGATATTGAGAAGTGGAATCTTCAGGAAAAAAATAGACAATCAGAAGGATAGGAGGAAAAAAAAAGAATTCCGACGACTATTTTATAAAATTCTTTATTTTTATTATGCATCTAGCGATGCCCTCATTATACACCTTTGATACAAGAAAACTTAGGTCCAAATAATTATTAACATCAGGACCGAGCCAGACTCGAGGCCATGTCTACCAAGATATCAAGTAATTCTAGATCCGAAACGCGTGCCCCCAAATAATGGATCTCAAGTATGTTCCATTATTAATAATAATATCTTTATCCCAAAATTACTTCCAAAAAGCATTATGTTATCAGAAGTAAAGATCAGAAAACACACTAACTATCGAAAGCGTTCGCACACACTACGCGACTGTCGAAACATACCGTCAATTCTTGGGACGCTGCCCTGTCAATGCTACTTTAATCACGAGAATATGCTCTGATACCAATACATGCCATCATAGTGAAAGATTTCCATATGAGCTTCCAATATCATTATTTACTGACAGAACAAGGGATTTTTGGGAATTCACCGAATCGAATCAGTAAATATTTTGGAACACCTCCTTTAAGTACGCGTACAGGTACGTACTTTCGTTTCTCTCACTTTTTCTTCCACCTTATGTTTCGCGGCGCTGCCCCTGCCATCATATCGAGGCCCCAAGGCCCCGCGATTTCTTCCTGCCTAAACGATCCTGGTTGATCTGGGCAGGGCTCGATGTCGCACCGTGGCCACCACCAGCTGCAGATTTAACCCACACACACAAACAAGTAGTTAGTGCACCAAAGATACATTGAAGTACAAGCTGATCTGACGTGAAACCAACGGCCAAAACACACCAAAGACACCATAAAAACAACCAAGCGAAACCACGAATTCAATCTGGCTGCAATACATTATCTGTGACACAAAACACAAACTCTCCTCATACGCGCTTGTTTATGATTGAAATCCCTAATTTGGAGCAACCTTCCTATGCTCAACACGAGCTAGAACAGCTCCAGGAACAATATAACCAGTTTCAAATCGACGAGGAATTCCAGGGAGATCCTCACGAGGCACAAGTAGTGTTCACTGATGATGCGGTATCTCCCACGAAATTCTTCTTGCAAACAATGTCGAGAAACACCACCGTCGGACCCCTTCGAATGCAACCACATTGGAACTGCCCATAAATCTCTACGAGGCACCGAATTCCCCCTACATTTCACTTCCTCAGTTGATCAATACAACTCAGTCACCTTTGGCTGCTGACACATATTTTCTGGCTCTGAAACTGAGACACGGAGACCTTTCTGACCACCCATACATGAGAGATCCACTAGATCTTGATCGCATCAACAACGACATGCGGGAGGATCACATTGACCGTATCTCGGAGGTCGATGAAAACCTCGAGGATGAACTTCATGATGCAGACCTTAGTGGTGATGTACCATTGCTGCAAATCCCACGCTTTCCGGTATCATATGCACCATCCAATATACCCGTACAACACAGTAACGACATCTACCAGAATACCAGTGCATTCATGATATCTTCGAAGCCAACGGAGCTCAACGACTCGCATGTATCTTTACAACTTTCCGAGTATGCCCGTGAGCTTGACGTGGAACCTCAGGTGGTGGAGTTTAACCAAGCACATACAATGCAAATGGTGCTGAATAAGAACCTTGAGAGTCCAGTGACAAAAGCTTTCTATGGAGGAGAAATTAACGATAGCTTGGAAGAGACGGAAACTGTAGGAAGATTGCCATTTCCAAACCTTTCCCAAAGTCTAACTGAGGACCAACCACTAACGACTCCTCGCTTGGGTTATTCGACACGTGCGATGATGACTCCCATGTCTCTGAGTGCCCCTAAACTACAACCTTCACCTCAACTACCCCCACCATCCCATAAGAAATCGATGAACTTTGTCTTGCCTCGGGGTGAGGAGTTCCACCAGATGAAAAAGCTTACAGCCACAGAGGCGAAAAGTCCCGCTGAATATACATTGCACATCATCTTCACACAATTTGTCCGTCACGCCGAACGAAAACTCAATCTTTGCCTAGACTACCCCCTTCATCAAGAACCGCCAATTATTGAATTACTTGCTGAAGGTGTCGATTCTCAGTTTGACCAGATCATTTTCTCGCTAGGCTACATTGCGAAAAAGAAACCGAAGCAAGTAATAGATAGTGTTATGTTCTGGCGAAAGTCCAAAAGCGAAGTTGCAGCTTTGGCAACAGCTGAGTTGGAGAAAGTCTTGCTCGTGACTCGCTCAAACTCTATGACAAACAATTTAGGGATGAACAATGGTGAGTTACCACTTTCTGCAAAGACACAACCACTGCCAAAAGGCCCTCCTAGTCGGGGAAAAAGAAGTCTTAGTCTCATGAGAACCAAGAGTTTGTCCAAATTAGCCCACCGCCGAAACGTATCGAACCCGACAATCAATCTAAATGATACAAACTATCCACCCACACAGACCACAGACGGGATGCTCTCTCAAGACTTTCCAAAAGACAATTCACACCAGACACAGAATTTTGAAGATAGAATTTCTCATGCGCGTGCAACCGCTATTCAAGCAGAAAAGAAATCGTTGGCATCCATATACATATTGTGCCGGGTCTTGATTGAAGTTGTTAAACAAACATCGGATGACGCTTTGGGTGCCGAGTTCGGTAGTAAACTCGAGGAAATTGTATACAATCAACTCAAAACCACTGATCCTGTGGCCACAAGTGAATCTTTTGTGCGACTGGCAAACTGGAACCTTTTTTCAGAGCTCTTGGGTTTCATGTCCGAAAAGAGGTTTTTGAGTGTGAGTGATCGCTTCATTGCTGATCTTGAAAAGGTCCCCGTCAGTATTGCTCATGAGGATGAACCAAGAATCCATCTTCTTATACACGGAATGCGATACTTGAGACTCACCAATTACCCGCTTGAAAATTTTGAAGAAAGCGCAGAATTCATTCAATCATTGACCAAATTCTTTCGCAAGTCTCAAAACCCTACAATAGTCTTTGCATATGCTGAAGTGTTGAGTAGCTTGATAATCCCATTAGCATCCGAGCTCACTGCAGAGGCAAACCATCCATTGTGGGTGGAAGCAATTACCCAGATATACAAAAAAGCTCACAAGCTCTGTAATAGCTCTTCTATGTCATCGCAAATTTCCGGGAATGCCACGAAGTCCACCAATAACACTCTCAAGGGGCCTGCTTTCAATGATGGAGATTCTGCATTGATATTGATGACATCTGCACTCTCGGTGAGTTCTCAGGACCTCTTTGGTGATAATTGGTTCGAAATCATTGAGGCTAATGCATACAGACTTAAACCTAAAGTCGAAACTGCAATGAAAACCAGATTCATCGTTTGTATAGCAAGATTGGTTTGGGTTTATGTCAATCGTCTACCAGACACTCTTAATAACACCGTTAAGAAGTTGGACAGGTTATTTGACTTATTGTTTTTTGGATCCAATGTATCTGGTAAGAAACAACAATGGATACCTCATGATCTCGAGCTCATCAATGCCCTTGCTGAAATAATTCGCATTGTCGCATTTCTGCATCTCAACTATGTATTGGACAATGTTATCTTGAAGTTGCTCAGGACCAGTTTCAATGGTATGAATTTGGAGAGTACTTCCCCAGAAAAGTTAATATTAGTCATCAAGTCATACACTTTGTGTTTGAGAGATTTTAAATCAGGAGAAAGACCCAAGTTTCCAATCGATGAAGTTTTGCATGATAACTTCAATGAAGTTACTTCGTTAGCTTCAAATAAATCTCTCAAAGCTTTATTCGAGACAACAGAAGAGAAATCTTTCCAAAAATGGAGCAATGTGATGTTTGAGCATAAACGAATTAAAAATTACGCAGCTCACGAAGAACTTAACCGTTCTCTTTCAACTTTACTCAAGCTTATTGATCATCAATATGGCTCAACACACTCAACTAAGAGTGATGCTGGGTACTTAAGTCTGAGCACATCAAAATCGCTTACGTCTTTATCAAACTTTCCATTTGGGATCGATTTATATCAAGGAACAAGAGATGTGTTCACGGACTTATTTGCTATCTTGATCGATTGCTATACTTGGACTTCGAACCCACTTCCTCTCGACAAAGGGGTAGGTTCACTGCTGGGGCTTTCTATCCAGACTCTTGTTGATATTTTAATCAGGAATGCCACCCATGAAGTGCCCTTCATCTCATCTTCGGCCATTATGTCGCTCGCAAAATTGGCATCGCGCAAAACTGCGGGTAGCATTCTCACAATTTATGCTAGAATAGCTTTCAGAATGACGGAAAAGCCTGGACCTACTTATGATTCTGATTATTTCAACTCAGACAAATTTATCAAGCTCCTCAAAATCTACGTCGAGTTGCTTAAGTGTTGGCTTAGACAGGTTTCTAACGCGAAAGGAAACCCAGATGGTCTGGATGCGAATGGTGAATCAGAACTTCAAAACAACGGCGGCCTTGATGATTTGTACCAGGTTAACCATAAAGCACCAGATTTAACCACAATCGAACCTTCGACAAATAAATTAAAACCTTATGAGGAGCTTGAGTGGAAGAACATCATCACCGTGATCGAGGAAGTGGAAGGAAATGGACTCTTTTTCCTATGTTCTGATGATAGCACGAAAAGACTGTTGGCAATCGCAATATTAAAACTCGTCGAGCAATTTGATCAGTCGATTTACAATAATACCGATAAGAAGGAAGTTTCCCCAATTACATCTGGTGCAAGTTCTCAATGGGGTCACTCCAGAACTTCTTCAAAATATGTTGCTGATGAAGGTTCCCGTCTTATCTACCACATTGAAAACGCAGATATGCTTGAGTTGATAAAGCCAATAAAAAAGGAGTTGAGTTTACCGGAAAGGACCCGCTTGAGTAAGATCAAGAACAAAAGAGGAGTGCTTCTAAAGTTCGCTTCTTCTGATCATGGAATCGACTCTACAATCTGGTTCAGGATTTACCCCCGATTACTTGATATCTTGTTTGAGAAATGTCCCATGCCTGTTGCTTTGTGTCGTTCCATAGTATGCGTTCGATTGGTACAGATGTATGAGTTTGTCGTTGCGTTTTCAGAGTCAGTGAAGAATTACACATCATCGATATTCAACAGGTCTGCAAATTCAAGTCCCCGGAGGTGTTAGTGAACCAGTGGAAGCTTTATTTGATATTTGCGTGCTCATCATTGACGAGCACTAATGAGCAAAAAATATCTATACCTACTCAACCAGGCCATGGAAGGAAAAAATCATTGCCCATGTATATTCAGCACCAGAAGATCACAAGTGCAAAATCGGTCTTCCGCATGGTTTTGCCATTATTGAAGTCTTCTCAACTGATGATAAGGGAGGCTGTGGTGTTGGGTTTGAGCTGTATTAACATCAATACATTCAAAACATTCACTGAAAATCTCCCTCTATCATTGAATGATTGGGAAAATGATGCCAAGGTTCGCGATGTGCCAGAGGATAAAGTTAGAATTGAGGTAATTCACATCTTGAGTATAATCACAAACAGGTTCAAGGCAAGCAGTGTTTTATACTCCGATGATTCCACAATCGCAAATCTCGTTTCCATAATTAAAAATGTGAAGGGCTTTCTTTCTGTGCCTTCAATACAAATTCTGCCCGAATTCCAGAGATTAAGATTTTACTTCAGCTTTTTTTTGGAAAATGTCTTTATAGGATTAAAGGACAAACCTGACCTGAACAGGTGGCTTCCGTTCGAGGCACGTATTGGATGCTTTAACTTTTTACAGGAATGGTGTGGCTTTGGCGATTCAAGATCAGTTTTAGATGAAAGATACGCCATTATGTTTGCAAAAGCAAATGAACTGAAAGAGTCGGCAACAACAGTTGCAATATTGGAGCTAGAGAAGAAGACGTTTCAAATAGCTTCCTTGAGTTGTATGGCAACTATTTGTTCTGGTGCACTCAAGCAAACATTTGCAGTTCCTGGGAAAACTGCCGTAATCTCATTTGATATTAAGGGCGTTATGATATGGGTTCATGAAATCCTTTGCTCAGAAGTGCCGAAGGTTCAAGAGATTGGAAAGATTGCTTTGAAGAACATTCTTACTTCAAACATCAATAATGACGAGATATACAACGAAGCTCTTATTCAATGCTACCGCTCAGGAAACTCTTTGAAGGTGAAAGAAGTATACTTTACTCTTGTTGTCGAATCATTTATTAAACATCGAAAGGTTGACGTGATGCCCTATGAAATTTTCATCATTTCTACGTTTTTGGTTGGTACGGACAACCATGAAATTCGATATGCCGCCATTAAGTGTATCAAATTCATTGAACGAAAGTTTCTCAACACTTCTGAAACAGATCGCTATACTGAAAGTGTCTGCTGTTCAACCATGGTAGTCTACAAGAAAGTTTTGTTTGAAATATCCATGAAATTAGCATCGGGTCATTCAGGTGATGCGTTCACGTACATCAGTTATTTGACGAAATATTTCAATGTGGTGGATAATTCAACAAGGCGTGATATTCTTGCTTGTTTGCTTCCCTGGGTTCAGACAGTTGAGTTGACATATTCTGTTTCGGAAAATACGGCGAGTGTGCCTGAATTGAAACCCGCGGAAGCATTGCAGTCAGCGCTTGGAGATATTGATGCTCCATCCAGAATGGTCTTGAATAACTTGTTCGAAATAACTGTGAAATTCAGTAAGTCAATTTCCAATGAAGTTGAGGCCCTATGGGTAGCTTTGGGAACGAAACCTGCAAATTTTGACGTAATATTCGACTACATCATCAGAAATTGTTTGGACAGAAGGAATCCAAGTTTTGTCTCCCATTCGAGACAGATTATAGCATTCCTTGTGTTTTCGAAGCCAGATTCGTCTTTCATTATTGATAGATTGATATCAAATTTGCAACCGAAGGCGATGGTTCCACTGCAGATAAAGGTTGCCCCGATAAAAGACGAAGAGTCTAGTTTCCCATACACTGCTAATTTGAACCATACGCTTTCATCAAACTCTAAAGAATCAGCATTCTCGCTTGGTCAGTTATCGATGGTCTTTTTAGTCGATCTTTTCAGATCTCAAAACGATATGATATTGAAGCATTTGCCATTGTTATTGCACGTTTGCTTTTCCCTCATGGACCATTACTTTCCTTTGGTCCAAGAACAGGCAGTTTCGTTGCTCATGCATGCGATCCATTCAATTACCCCTAATCACCAAAAGGCAAACCAGATTCTTGAGACTCTTAGAAAGAGAGACTACCTGACAAGTCTCTGGACTTACGATGATTTGAATAATGACAAAAAAGGAGGAATTACTCCTAAGAACATGGATCTAATGGTTAGGGTTGTATTAGAACTCTTTACTCCCACAACACCAAATTTACAGAAAGATTGGAGCAGAATATCCTTACAATGGGCGACTTCTTGCGCTGTGAGGCATATTGCGTGTCGATCTTTCCAAGTTTTTCGATCCCTCCTTACATTTTTGGATCAAGGTATGCTCAAGGATATGCTTAACAGACTTTCGAATACTGTATCAGATGAATCGCCAGACATTCAAGGCTTTTCCATGCAAATTTTGATGACAATGAACGCAATAACCGCAGAGCTAGATTCTGAAGAGCTAATTGATTTTCCCCAACTATTTTGGTCCAGCGTTGCATGTCTCAGCACTGTTCACGAGCATGAGTTTATTGAAACTATTTCTATGATGTCTAAGTTTGTTTCGAAAATCGATCTTGATGCACCGGATACTATTTCGTGCTTAATTTCCACATTTCCTCCTAAGTGGGAAGGAAAATTTGAGGGTCTTCAAGAAATTGTGTTGGTCGGCCTTAGATCTGCAATTGCTTGGGAACCCACTTTTAAATTTCTTGACAAGTTGAATAAGTTGATGGACAGTGATATAATTGGTTCTGGTGACCGCAGACTTTTCACTACGCTCATGGTTAACTTACCTCGTTTATTGCATGCAATGGATCAAATCAGTATTGGCCCTGAAATTGAAGAAACTTGCAATTTTATAAGTGACATGGCTTCAAAGTGTGAGAAGGTGGGGTTGTCAAGAATTATGAATTCCCTTGCGAAAAATAAATTCAGATCTAAGAAGGAATTTCTCATGCAAACAATATCCTCATTAAGGACCAACTTTTTCCCTGAATACGAAGCACAGGCGTTGATAATACTTCTAAGCTTCCTTTCAAATAAAACTCCTTGGGTGAAGCTTGAGACACTAGGAATACTCAAACTTGTTTTTCCAATTGTTGATTTGAATCGAGATGAGTTCGTCGGAATGGGTGCTGACTTAATAGCTCCTTTACTCCGTCTTTTACTCACCGAGTATGCAGAACCAGCTTTAGAGGTCATGGATGAGGTGGGTGCTATATCTGGCTCTCAGCTTGATAAGGACATTTTGAGAATGAGTATGGGTAATGCTTCCATGCGGAAAGAATATGAACAGATGGCCTCGCTCTTCGGCATACCTAATGATAGCGGCTGGGCTATCCCAATGCCTGCTATGACAGCAGCACGGACAAGACATAACGTGCATGCTGTTTTTGCAACATGTGTTGAGGCTTCGACTATTCCAGATGAAAAGCAAAAGGGTGCTTTTGCCGATGAAGATATACAGTTTTTGATGGAGGATTATTATGCACCAGCCGCTGATCATATAGATTCGGCATCAGTAACAGGCGAGGAACCAGCTGCGTCGCTTAGTAATATGTGGGCAGCTTTGGATGACTTTGACTCCTTTTTCACCAAACCGTCGGAACAAAAAGCCCAGATGCTCAAGAATATGCATGGCCATAGTCTTTCTTCAGACACCAAGAAAAGCAGCTCTAGCGATTTGACATCACCCATTGATTCAGTACCACAGGTCTATGATAAGAGAGCATTAGGAATCCTTAACCGGAGTCTTGCGAGAACCAAATCCAACACCTCTTTTAAGAGCAGTTTGGCCGACAATTTCGGATCGCCGATTGAACCAAGTCATCACGATGTTGCAGCTACGAAAAAGTCCTACATCCCATTCCGAAATAGCCGGCTTGGGAAGCCTAAAAATGATCAATTTTCTACCCCCATTATGAATGGCTCAAGCGCATTTGAAACGGGTGGATTTTCAACTCCTACAAAGACGTCTTTACGTTCTACGCCGCTGAGCAATGCACAAATTATGGCAGCAAGTCCTCAAGAGGTTCGCAATTCCCCCGAGCCCACTGAGGCTTCGATGCGGTTTGACCATATATTGGGAGGAGGCCGAAAGAGAAAAACCAAGACATAAGCCAGTGCACACTGCGCGGTACACGGGTGCAAATTCGAACAAACGGCTGGTGTACGACGGTAGCCGCAATCATCGAGCGAGCAGGTCAGACGTGGCGGATAGTGTGCAGATTGATCCCGCACATGAAGGAACAAGCTGAGTAGAAGCGAGCGATTGTGAAAAAAAAAAAAAGAAAGAGAGAGAAAGCAATAGTCAATAGCCGTTTAATCAACATGCCACCCAAAAAGCAACAAGGACCAGACAAAGCCAAGGCCAAGGCGAAAGCCAGAGCTGCCGAGGATAAAGGTTTTGGAATGAAGAATAAAAACAAATCTAAGAAGGTTCAAAGTCAAATTAATCAGATGAAAGATGGAGCAGATGGTGGAATGCAGAAGAAAAGAGAAGCCGAACAGAAAAGGAAAGCTGAAGAGAAGAAAGCAGCCGAGCAAGCCAAGATTGAGGCAGCAAAGTTGTTTGGTATCCAACAACAAAAGGTTCCTTTTGGTGTTGACCCTAAGTCCATCTTTTGTGAGTTTTTTAAACAAGGTGTCTGCACCAAAGGACCCAAATGTAAATTTTCCCACGATCCAAACGTGGGCAGAAAGGACGCCAAGAAGGACTTGTACACCGATGCCAGATCCGAGAAAGAGGCTGATACTATGGACAGTTGGGATGAGGAGAAATTGAGAAAAGTCATTATGTCGAAGCACGGAAACCCCAAGACAACTACTGAAAAAGTTTGTAAATTTTTCATTGAAGCTGTGGAAAATGACAAATACGGTTGGTTTTGGTCCTGTCCAAATGGCGGTAATGACTGTATGTACAGACACTCGTTGCCACCAGGTTTCGTTTTGAAGACCAAGGAACAGAAGAGGCTAGAAAGATTGGCCAAGGATTCCGAGCCTCAAATTACATTGGAGGAGTTTATCGAAATGGAAAGAGGTAGATTAGACAAGAGTCTGTTCACGCCGATCACATTGGAAACTTTCAAGAACTGGAAGTTGAAACAACAAGCAAAGAGAGAAGAGGAGAGAAAGAAAGAACAACAATCAGGAAAGAGGCCATTGACGGGTAGAGAAATTTTGGTCAAGAAGTACGCCGATAAATTCTACCAAGAAGAGGATAGTGAACAGGGCGATGAAATGGACTTGTCTGAATTCAGAAAGGCTTTACCTGAAGAGAGTGAACAATTTAAAGATTACGGAGATGGCCCACTGTTCGATTCATTTGGGGATAAGGAGAAAACTGGAGATGCAACTGCTGCTAAGGGGGTGGAGCTGGAAGTTGCAAAGGCATAATAAAGGGAATGTAGCATTGAGAAGTGGGTGCTTTGTTCATCAACTTCTCTCATGGATTTTTTTACAAGTTAAATAGTCAATAGCCTTGATTAGATGTAATATATGGAACAACTGGGCTACGTTGTTTTAGGAAATTTTTTATATAGTCGTTGTTCTTCAAAACACAGCGGTCACGTTTTCTATAATTTATCAAGTGCTGTTTTGAAGAAGTCTTCGTCTGAATCTTCGAAGAATGCAAGTTTAGTATTAGTGCCATCCAAATCATGTAATGATTCCTGGACTCGCTGTATCCAAATAGCAGCTTTACTATCAACTTCTTCAAGCTCGAAGAAGTCGTTCACTCCATAGGTTGAGGTGAGATTTTCGCCCGCTTTTTTTGCGAGATTGTTTAAGCTTGGGGAAGTTTTGTATTCTGAATCTTCCATAGGTGGCTTCCTGCGCCTTGGAGGCGGTGGGGGTGGGGGATTCGAGATTGGAGAAGAATCTTCGGGCTGAGCAGGTGGCGCCAGCGCTGTTGGTGAAATTTCTGTGACCTGATTACCGTTTTGCAGTGACACGGTATCTTTAATCTCGGAATCTGATTTGGCATGTTCATTCGACAAGATATATTTTCTTTCGGGAAGAGGCGGAAGTTTTTGAACCGTATTTGATTTGAGAGATGTTGGTTTCCGAGGTACCATTGGGGGCAATTTTTTCAGACGAGCAAGAGCAGTATGTAAGGACTCATTGTCGGAAAGATCAATCAAATCAGGAGTTTTTGCACCTGAAGTTTTCGGAAATTTGGTAGACTGTCGCTTTTCCCAATCAGAAGTCATCCATTTAAGTTCATTCAAAACCTTCGCATCTTCAATATTCGAAAACGAGTTAGGAACGGCCCGTATGAAAATCGCGGCTATTCGTTCCGGGTAGCTTTTGGCTAGATCGGTATAAGCTTCCATATCTTGCTCCCCCGAGTCACCTATACAGATGAACTTCTTATTAGGGAAGTCTTTTAAAATCTTTCGTAGAGCTATACTCTTTCGGGACGAGGATGGTTCCATGAGGGAATTGATGATATTGCCAGAATACTGTTTCAAGTGAAAAGAACCCCTGGGGAGTTTGACATAGTCAAAGTATTGGTTTATCAAGGAGAATAATTGCCAGGGGGAATTGGATACATAGTGGAATGTAGCATCAAGCTTCGAAGAGATATCCTGATACCATGAAACAACAGGGGGAATGTTCCAAGCCTGAATATCTCCCACGAGGATCTTGTTGAGCAACTCTCTTTTGTCGCCAATGACACCCGTTAGTTTGACAGTATCGTCAATGTCACTTATGATACCAAAGCCACCAGAAGGCATTATGTGAACTTCCTGGCAGGTGGTGATGGTTTCATCAGTATTGGACGTGACTTGTATTATAGACGGCTCGTAAGGCGTGAATATGTCACATTCAAAATGACCATTGATATCGGTAAAAAGAGACTTTTCACACAAAGAGGCGGCTTGCTGTGGGTCAGAGGCACCAATGACAACCTTCAAGTGAGCCTTGGGGATAGATCTTGCGATGAAAGAGCTCAATCTCTCTTTTATTAGTTGGTCCACTGACGCAAGCTCACTGGTTGCAGAGTTCGTAGTACTAGTCGAAGTTGACGATGGGATAGATTCCGTGTCAGCAAAGTCATCCAAAGATTCCTTGGAAAAGTCCTGCAAAAGATCAGGGTCGTGGTTAAGACGGTCAACGGCATTTTGGGTTGCTCTTAAAGATCTACCCTTGGTGACCTGCTTTGCTAGGGAGAGCACGAGCCTGTTCTTCCTCGACATGAGGCCAGGGCACCACATCCATCCACGCACACCTACAATATATCCTTTTCTATCTGCGGGTGATTCTTCAGCAGTAACTTGGCGGGTATAAGAGGGGAAAAGAGTGAAGGTGGTATCATTAGGGAAGGTTAAAGGCGAACCATATTCATCATACTGTATATCCAGGGACCGAGGAGCAACTCCCGATGCAAGCAGCGTCACCGAAGTGGCTATACGGGGGATATACGTGTCTCTGGTTGCACGAGCAAACCCCAACAAACGCTGACGCCTTGAATTTGCAATCTGCAGCGAGGGCGAGGTTGTGGGGTGCAAAGTAGACGCCGAATCTACGCTATTTGGAGAGCCGATGATGGGCATATTGATGGTTTGCAGCCCATTAGAAGCCATGTGTTTGTTATAGTTGAAAGATCTGCTGGGTTCGTGGAGTGTATTTGTAGAAGCCTGCGCAGATACCATTGGAGCAGCACGTCTGGCAGCGAGGCGTCCCCAAAAGCCTAGCTTGGGCCCGCGGAAAGCTTTATAGTCCTTGTATACTTCGCGGAAGAGGCGGAGTTTTGATGTGCGAGTCTTTTGGCGCTTGCGTGACCACCGTGAACGGAGAAAAGCCGAGACTGAGCGGGAAAATGGTTTCGGGTACTGCAACTTTTGACTGGAGAGCACAGAACGATATCGAAAGACTAGTCTCAACTCGTTCTGACAGGACAAGATTGGTGATGTCTTATCAGTTGATATTATTAATGTAACCCTGGAAGCCTTGAAATTTTGCCTTCTATGAAATTTGGGGTGCTTTCAGCGGTCGTTAGGTGTTTGAGCTAACGTCCTTGCGGGGAGGGGATGAATTTAGATGTTCCACGTTTTGAATATGCTGTCTCACATGCGAAGAATAGTTAAAGGTTGAGCGCGCACGGGAGCGAAAAGTCGGGCCGGGCTTGAGAGCTTATGGGGCTGGAACGTGGGTTTTGGAAATCCGAGCAAGTCCAAAGACAGGACAAGAATATGCCAATTTTCTAGGGACGGTTATCATATGCGGGTCATTTATTTTCTTTTGCAAGGAAATGATTGAGAATTCCAGGAATGTTGTTTTTGGAGGTCGCTACTTTTTGTATGATGCTGGAAGTGGTGTTCGCAACAACTGCTGGGGCTGCGAAAAATGTCGGGGCTATCCGTGACGTGATAAGGGCATTCGAAATATTATTTGTTAACAATTATAAAAACGATAATTTCTTTTAAGAATGATTGCTTTATAAACCAGTGAGAATTCATAATGGTAACGTAGAGAGAAAGACTCAATTAGACATAGACTATATAGGTGTACAAATTACTTGATTAAAAATAGGGATGCAAAGGATTAAGCCAAGTCCCCAGTATTGAATAATAATACAAAGTACCCGTTTGAGGTATGCATAATGGTACATGTAAATTACCTGGAATCTACTTACAGTTCCTGGTGGCACTAGTTATGGGAAAATATACTTTATGCTTTCTTAATACTATATACACACATTCTCCTGACTTTTTCATTAAAGAAGAAAAAGATGAACTGTTGTTAGCCTATTCGGATTTTACCTCATTCGTGTTTCATTCCATAGCACCAAACTTCTAGAAGCGTAAGTCCTTCGTCTTAATCAGCATATTTAGACTTTGCCCTAAGCTTTGGCCCGTTAAGATAGAAAAGCACAGGTACCAGAATTAAAGCCATAGTGATGAAAGCCAAGATCATTGTTCCCCATGCCACAGGGTACTTTGTGGTGCTCAAGTTAGTGAACATGGGTGTCCCAAATAAAGCAAAGGCCCCACCCATAATCGACCGGAGGAGCCCATTACCAGCATATACCGAAGCCAAATATCTTGGAAAAGACATACCCATATAATTGAACAATGTCTGGAACACAATATAAGACCCACACATGTATGTACCCGCACCAACCATTGGTGCTATCCAGTGTACGGATTTAGTGGAAGTCCACGCAAATATAATGAGACCGGTAGGCAATAGACAGCTGCCAAATATACACATGGGTAAGTATACTTCGGGGTGGATATCCTTTCCGTCGAGCAATTTCCGAGTTGTTTTATGGTAGACGAGCGGAGTATGGAATAAAACACTAACGATTAAACCAACAGTTAGAGATAACGAACTGGCACCTTCTCCCACAGTCGAGAATTTGTACATGTTGATGAACACTATGGGGAAAGCCATATACCAGAGATACATGATGGCATAGATGATCCCCATATAAAGGTCGAAGAATAAGATGACTGGTTCGCGAATGGTGATTTGGATTGGTCTCCAAAGGCATTCCAAAATTACATCTTTCAAGTTCTGTTCTTCGTTTTGAATGTGTCCGATGCTTGTGATATGTTTGTTGCCCGTGATCTTTCTTAACCGCTTGGCCTTTCTATACAAGATGGCCTTACCAGAAGACTCGGGCAAAAAGAAGCTCAATATCAAAAAGAGAACCCCTGACTCGATAAAGATAAACCAAAATGGCCAATGGTAGCCCCCGGCTACAGTGAGAGCCGCTCCAATGAGAGGACCCACAGATGGAGCACAGAAAGTTCCAGCAGTCCATGCGGAAAGAGCCATAGGCATATATTCTGGCGATATCACATCGCCAATACTGGCACCACCTGTGGCCAAGACAGGGCTAGCAAAGAACCCCGCAAGAAATCTCAAAACTGTCAAGGATGCAATGTCGGTGACGAGAGCTGTTGGAATCTGCAAGATGAAAAAAATGAACAACGTGACAATGTAAATAGTGTTTCTACCGAAACGTGCGTTTTCGGAGAGCGGAGAAAAAATCATTGGACCAATTCCATATCCAATAGCGAAGAAAGTCAACGGCAAAGTCGCCTTTACCCTACTGACTTTCATCTCTTGCATCACCACCGTTAGACTTGGGGTATAGAGGGCAGCCGCCATGTAGATTAGGGCGGTCAAAGCGATTATTTTAATCACAAATATTACCTTATAGTATAATGGCCAGTTATGTGGATTGTCGGGGTCGTTATTTCCTTCCCAATTGATGTATATAAGATCATCTCCAGTGAGTGTTTTCTCCTCGGATGAAGCTGTGGAATCTGGCAAGTGCAGAACTCCACCCAAGAACTGTCTATTGGCACCCGGCTCTGGTACATCTTGGCCTTCCAATTCGACTTTGTTCTTGAATCGTTGTAGTTCCACAAAGGTGTAGTCTTCCTCTCGATACTTGAAAAGTTTGCGGTTGGAGACCACGTATGCAATAGAACCCCAGAAAGAGTCTCGTACGATCTGATGAAGCATTGAGAGAAAAATGCAGCGGTATTAATTATGACTGCGTTCCAGTACTGAAGGGGTTGGAGGAAAGAAGAAAATAACTGAAAGAAAAAAAAAGCATTCTTATAGTTGTAAATTTTCAGTTAGTTCCTTGGAGCGGCTTAAATGATACCGAGTTTTTTGAATTTTCCATTACTTGCTGAGTGATCCAGAGCAACCAAAGCAATGGATGCAAATAAAATATGCACATTGGGCAAAGGTGCGGAATCCCACTCTGAGATTTTCCGAAAACGTTGTCCCGGATTTAAGACATAAAAGACGTGGCTAAAGAAGATTGAAATTCCCATTTTTATTTCCTGGTTATAATCTTAATCTGTCTGCAAGAAGAAGTTATAATCTATAAAATTATAAAGGATACGCTAGAATTGTGATGAACCCCGACTTCGTTTTTTGTGTGTCTACTTGTGTGCTCAAAACTTGCACCTAAAGTTTGGTTGCCATAAATTTCACGCACGCGATTTCGGAGGAGCAATTGATGACGAAAAGAAAGTACAGTTTCTTTCACTTGGTTTTCCGTTTAATATATCTTTGTATGTGTGTTGATTGTAATTTTTTTTTCAAGAAACATTCAAATAAACAGAAAAGCCTTTTTTCCAAAGGCTTTTCAAATTTTAACCGACAACTGGTCATAAATATATCTCGTTACGGCCATTAAAATGCCCAACGTCATACGTGCGCCGGACATGGGATTAGAGTTTCACCTTGCATAGTATACCTATGTTCAGGGCTACCAACCACGCAGTGCTCAAATGGTCCCATCAATGGATATTTTGAGGACTACATAGCAGTTGCCTTGTCCTTAGGTTTATGGATAAGTAATTTGGGATATTACCTACCTGAGCCAAAAAAAAAAAAAAAAAATAAAAGTAACTAAGTTCATGTTTTGGAGGATCTTTTGTCGCTTTGATGTCGTGTTCATAAAACAACATCTTTGAGAAAAATTAGGAAAACGAAGCTAGACATTTTTGCTTTTCTTCAATGAGTTGCTTCGTTGAATTAGTAAAGCTTAAATACGGAAAGAGACTTTTTTTTCTTCTAGCCCTAGTAGAAACAAATTATGTATGTATGAGAAAGAAGGGGAAAAAGAGAACAAAAAGGAAGTTGATAAATTTATGGAAAGCCAGGTTCAGGTTGAAATTTTCTGAAGAATTACCCAAAGTTAATCATAATGGGCTTGAGTTCGTGATTAGTTTGTGTTCAGACGCAAATGTCAGGTTTCAGTTATAGAATGGTGCAATACATAAACTTAGTTTTGTTTGGCCAATAAATTTCGACACCAACAAGTTTTGAGCCCCTTTTCGTTGCGATTATTTAAGGGTTACAGTTTTGCCATACATATCGCTTCTTTTCAACTTACGACTTTAATATTATTACTAGAATTTCACTTATCTTGCAGCAAAAATAAAGAAAGTCAAGAAGAAATATTCTCCAAAGTTAACTAACTTTTTTTTTCATGTCATGCCATCCTCCAAAGTCAATTATATCTAGCTCATTATCGAGTTTATTGTTGTGCTATATTCGTCAATTGCTCATGTATAGAACGTTTTTTCCCCTTTCTTGGATCGCTTAACATCATTTCAATGCCTTTTGATTTATTTACATGGTATCGATTAAATCTAAAGTGACAAGAAATAGATTCATAGAAAAACGCTATACACGGAACGAGGGTAGGCATATTATGCGTTTTTCTCTTCATAGACGAATGTCACCTAATATCTACTCTGGTCCCAAATTTTGCATCGACTGGATATATCCAGGAAAAACTCACCAAAAATGAATTCACATATATTTCCAAGGCTTTTCTCCTTGGAGACATTTTTTTATAAGCCTGAGTGTCGTCTCATATAATTTTCATCTATTGTGCCTCATTACCAGAATGGATTATGCTTTGATTATAAGTAATTCCAAAATGAGAGACCACTTTTCATTTATTAATGTACACATACACCGTATATTTTGCAGTCGAGAGATGAAAACATTATACCCAACACAACGATGAAAGTTTGAAGTCGCTTTCCAACTCCTTCCAGATTGAAGAATTTAACTACATCTATTATCTTTGCTGCATATACATTTGCATTTGTTCTTGTTAGCGTCGTGGTGCTGAATCTCTACGCCTGCTCAGACTATTATACTGCGCAGTAGATCCCTGATAAGTAATACACATCGAAGATTGCTAAGTTACATTAATGTATCAATAGTACGCCCATGAATACTAGAAGGACACGAAAAACCAAAAAAATAACTTACCAAAAAGCTTCATTATTCGAAAAACAATTCTCGATATATGTAACAATAGATAGGTTTGTGTTTTTTTCTTGGGTCTTGGGTCTTGGTGGCTGTGCCGTGCTAACCTACGAGGCCTTTGGCTCATGGCCGCAATCCTGTGGATAGGAGCACCGGCCGCCCCGGCCGCACCGCCCCGCGCACACATGAACAGCTCCGATTACACTATCGTAATTATATTCGTTGTAGAAACACACAAGCCGGAAATTTGCCAGATTTTGTCCTGGATAAAAGTTAATTGGCCACTGGCTTCCCACAAAAAATGTCGTTAGAAGAATTATCTATCGGTAATGAGCTCAAAGATTCGTATAAGACCACAGAGAAATGGATCACAAACGGAATCAATTGGCTCGACGATTTGGAGGGCTTTTACCGGGAGCGAGCCTTATTGGAGAAGGAGTATTCCACCAAGCTCCAGGATTTATGCAAGAAACATTTCGAGAAAAAAGCGAAAAGCTCTTCGGGATTGTCAGTAGGTGATGAGCCCCAAATTACACCGGGATCATTAGAAAGTGCCTCGGTAGTCTTGTGGAACGAGGTATTATCTCAAACAGAGGCCATTGCACGCGAGAGAGACAATTTTGGCACCGAAATACAAGTCAAAATCTGTGACAATTTGCACAAGTTGCAAGTGAAACTGAACAAAATCGCTCGTCATGTTAGTGCTATCAATGATTTCTTGACTCTGGAGAAAAGTGCGTTGGAAGATGACGTTGCCAAGGCAAAAAAGCATTATGATGGTTTATGCCAGAATACAGAGCATGCCCGTCAAAAGACCGAGAAATCTTCCAGTGAAAAAGCTTTGGCTAAGCTTGAGGAGAAGAAGGTCGAGATGAACAACGGGAAGAACAATTATTTGATCAAGTTGAGTATTGCCAATAGGCTCAAGGATAAATACTACTTCCAAGATTTGCCCGAATTGCTAGATTATTTCCAGGATTTGAATGAGTCTAGAGTGGGAATTCTTAACAAGTTATTGAAAAACGCGTCGATTATTGAACGAAACTCAAACGATAAGGTCAAGGAGCTACTACATGAAATCGACGTCACTGTCGAGGAAAACAACCCTAAGTTAGATACGGCAATGTTCATAAAACATAATGTTGTTGCATGGAGAGAACCACAGGACTTCTATTTCATTCCCTGCGATTTCTGGCATGATGACGAATCGCTTGTTGTCAAGGAACCCGAGCTCACCGAATTGAAACGGAGGTTGAATGTCAGTTTGAGTGCGTATAAGGTTTCTAAGGAATCCACTCTATTGGCAAAAGAGAAGCTCGAGGAGGTGGCCCTACAGCGGAAAGCTAGCGAAGATACTCACACACTCAAGTTTGATGCAAAGTTAGATAATGCCTTGCTCCTTTTGCAGAAGTTCATGAAAGAAGACTCTTCAAGAGTCAAGAGTGAGGTCGAGATAGAAATCATCCAGAACTTTGCAGGGGATAAAGATCTTTCGTACGTGGAAGTTAGAAAAGAGAAGAAATCGAGGTTTGGAATCTTCAAAAGCCACAAGGCCACTGTTGCCCCCGAACCAGTGTCGCATGATGCGCAATCTATTCATACAGTGACAAGCAATATCACAAGCCACTCCAACGGAACCAAATTCGGTGGAATTTTTAGTTTGAGGAGAAACAAGAGCGTGTCTTCCCAAGCAGCACCGGGGCAGTCGTCTGCAGTTGCATCATATGCTTACGATGCATCGGGAGATGACGAATTGACTGTTAGCCAGGGAGAGGGTCTCGCCGTCTTGGAGGAGGACGATGGCCTGGGCTGGACTTTGGTCAGGGGTTCTACAGGAGACAGTGGACTTGTACCCACAAGCTACTTACAAATTAATATTAGTGAGGATGCACCACGGAAGACCGGACCCTCTGTCGCACCCAAGCGTGGTGCCAAAAGGGTGCAGTACGTGGAAGCGCTCTACGACTACAATGCAGACGAGGAAAACGAGTTGAGTTTGAGGGCCGGGGATAGAATCGTCTTGGTGCAAGATGACACTGATGGAAGCGGATGGAGCGAAGGAGAAATCAATGGGCAAACAGGCTTGTTCCCCACAGCATACGTGAAAAAGATCTGATCTAAAATAAACCATGTAAAGTTAACATTAGCACGCGATGGAATACTACAGGATAAATTTGATCATGAGTTATTTATAAGATAAATACCAAATATTAAGTATTTGTCAAAAGATTCGCTAGAAGCATATGACGGGAGGAGTAGTCCAAAAACCACGGCCCCACTACACTAAAAACACAGGGGGATTTGAAACCGAGGAAAGATTGATTGAGGAGGTGCCTCTATGAGAGAGCAGGACGCTTAGTATTCGCCTGGGATCTCGAAAACAACTTGCTTACCGGTCATCTTGTTGTACAATTGGGAGAAAGAGTCCAACTTGTAGTCGACAGCAGAGGAGTCCTTGGAGTCCAACAAGACCTTTTGGATCTTAGCACCACCGACCAAGTATCTGACTCTCTTACCGACAATCTCGGTTGGGAAGACCAAGTCCTCCAAGATCTTGTCGTGGACAGCAGACAAGGTTCTGGATCTAGGTCTCTTTTGGAGCTTCTTGGACTTTCTGGCTGGCTTTGGCAAGATTCTTCTCTCAGCCAAGAAAACAACGTGTCTGTCTGGGAACTTCTTCTCCAACTCTCTGGTCAATCTGGTTTGGACCTTTCTGTAACCGGCGACAGATGGAACTGGGACGAAGATGGCCAAAGCCTTCTTACCGCCAGCAACGTCGAACTCCTTGATGGACTTGAATTGCAAAGGTCTCAATTCAGCCTTCAAGTCGGTTTGAGCCTCCAAGTCGAAGAAAGCTTGGGCAACTTGCAACTCCAATTCAGTTGGGTTTTCAGACAAGATCTTGTTGGCAGCAGACATGGTTAACTGTGTTGTCGATGAATGTGAAGGAGGAAAATTTTTAGGAGGGTTTTTTTTTTCCAAAGGTGCGAGTGCAAAAAAATTACCGTGGTGCCTGTACAGAACGCGCACCCAAAGGCCTTTTTTTTTTTTATTTTATGGTTTTTTCAGCCTGGTGTCGAATGTGCGGGTGTTTTTCATCATCTTTGGTGGTGTGTGTATAATACGCCAACTCTGGTCTCCGAGTGCACACAAGACGGTTACATATTGGGAGTGGTGGTATGTGAGAGATACGTGCACGTGACCACATGTGACTGTTATTTCTGAATGATGAGTGGTTTATGGGCTCCCCGATAAGAAAGTTTGGGGACAGGTCCATGAATTGGGTAGATTGAAAAAAAGGAAATGAACAAGAAAAAGGGATTCTTTTTAGGATTACTTGAAGTATTCATTAAGCTTATTAATTAATTTATTTTTCAAAATATTGCCTGGCCATTGAAATGAATTGTATTAGTGTATTCTTGGATGAACCATGCAATGATGACTGAAGTATGGTCCGTTAGGACTTTAACTTATTAATGTCAGATGAATACCATATATGTATCATGTAAATATTAGATGAATATCAGATAAAGAAGAATCACACAGGTAGCAAACTTAGAAAAAAAACTAAAAAGCCTCAATATTTTTTCTTTAATATCTGTCTTTTTTACCATAGTTTGGGGTTTAATGGTGACAAATAAATCATGGTTCCTGGTATAGTCCAACCTGAAATTACACCTGTTGTTAGGAAATGTGGGATACAGCACAGGCACAGAAAAGGACGTAGATGGAAAAGAGGAGAAACAAAAATGCAAAAGGTTGGTATTCTTTTAATTGAAAGTATTTTCCAATTTCAAAATTCTAAGATTTCTTGATTTAATTGTTTTATTGTTGTTTACGAAATTATTAGCCCGCGATTGTTGCAATTCAAACGCATTGGTTAGTGATCGCACGCAGAGGTCAACGAATGTTTCAGCCTCAATGCATTTGACGAATAAATTTATTAAAGAATGAGACGGAAAAAAGTCAGACATACAAATCATAAATATACACACCATATATACTACAGTTTCATGGTCTTTAGTTATTCTGGTCAGGGTGTTTGAAATGCTCTCGCGAGTGTTTAATTTTACCTCAGTAACGCTTGGATCAAATAAGAACAGTGGGACGGGTTAATGAAATAAACTGCAATATCAAAGGACTTTCAACGAGCTCAAGAAAACTAAGGACCATTATCTGCCTACGTAATAATTTTCAATTTGGGCCCTTTTGACAACTTCTCATAAACGGCATAATCGCGAAACTCGGTAGTTGCAAATACCTACTGTTAATTACCCAGTCGCATAAAGTTTTACAGGACACCCCAAGATACATGCCAACTTCTCAAATACAAACAGATGCGTTCTTTCGTACTTATATCCCCTCAAAAACATAATGAATAGACGAATCACACGAAAAACGTTCCGAAATAGTAATTAGAAAAAAAAAAAAAAAAAAAAAAAAACAAAACGAAAGCAAAACACTGTTTGAACATCAACCGCAATGGCCGGTGCCACAATTCTGCTTGCTTTGGCCGAAATTACTAATACTACCAGGACCCGTGAGATCCGGTGTTCCCGATGACAAAACACATGGATGGAACACCATAAGACAGTTCAAGCGATTCACTTGACAAAAGGAACCCATTAAGAAAATAAATTATTCTTACACAATGATGATCTTCGGAACCCTTCGCAACCGATTTCCGTCAATACACTGGAAAATCATAACAAGTGTTAATTATTTCTCCTTGTTTGAAATTAATGTTGCTCGATTGTCTGGTCATGCGTTCGGACGTGCTTACGAGAGACACAGCAATAGCCGATCGTCCAGGCCCAATTTCTCAGGCCCGTGCGCTCGCTCACACCTGCACGCGGAACAGACCGATGCGGGAGATAGGCACTTAAGACCCGATGGGCCCAACGAAGCTTCCCCCACAGAATGCTCAAGAGCATCTTTCAACACTCATTACCCAAGTTTACCAGGAGAAATCTAGTTACAAAATTTCCAACAATGTCGTCTCCTATTGAAACCGCCAAGATGGCCGCCGCTTTCAGGGCCGTTGATGAGAACTTCCCAGAAAACGCCAAGGTCGTGGGTATTGGCTCTGGTAGTACGGTGGTGTACGTCGCAGAACGTTTGAGTCAGCTCCCCAACAAGTCAGATTTCGTGTGTATCCCTACCGGATTCCAGCTGAGGCAGTTGATTCTCGACCACGGGCTCCATGTGGGAACCATCGAGCAATTCCCCACGCTTGACATTGCGTTTGACGGAGCAGACGAGTGCGACGAAAAACTCAACCTTATCAAAGGTGGAGGAGCTTGTCTTCTTCAAGAAAAGTTGGTGGCCGAGGCTTCTGCCAAGTTTATCATTGTTGCTGACTACAGAAAGAAATCCAAGGCGTTGGGAACCGAGTGGACACAGGGCGTGCCCATCGAAATTGTGCCTAATGCATACGCCAAAGTTACGCTTGACTTGAAGAACTTGGGTGCAAAGAATGTCGACTTGAGACAAGGAGGCAAGTCCAAGGCCGGCCCTGTCATCACCGATAACCACAATTTCTTGATCGATGCTGATTTCGGTGCTATTTCTGACCCACAAACCTTGCACAATAAGATCAAGAGCTTGTGCGGCGTTGTTGACACTGGACTCTTCACCAACATGGCCAATAAGGCTTACTTTGGTGAAGAGAACGGCGACATTTCCGTGTGGCTGGCGTAATTCATTTAACTTTACTACTACTTCATCTACCACTCTGTTCCCCTTCTCGAAACTAAAGTATAGTTTCTTCCGTGTACCATATAGTATAGAAAAGAACAAGACCGAAACTCTCACAGTATCGTAAGGAGGAGTCAAAAAATAGTAGATTTGCTTTAGAAAAAAAAAAGAACGATTTGAAAAGTTGTAAATGGAAATAAAAACAGCCTAGTTATTATTTTGCTTTCTCTTTTCGAGTAACGGTTGAAACGAACGGACAATAGCATAGTAGCTATAAACTAATACAAATGAGTGAAGTTAGGTCCAAGAGGACGACCGCGAGTACGAGCATATTGCCTCATATCCAGTACGAGAAAAGACCACCCTTCCCTAGTGTTGTCCATCTTGCATAAAAAAGGAGAAAAAAAACAGACTTACACTCCCTTAGAGTGACTGGAAATCCAGTTCAACGTCTCGCCAAGGCCGGTTCCGTCAATGGCAATGGTAGGAATAACCGACCATGTGTGCTGCAGACTGAGCGAGCTCATTTCAAAGCGTTCAATCAAGTCCTTGGGTTTGATGGCCCCTGGAACGTCCTGCTTGTTGGCCAATACAATCAACAAACAGTTGGCTAATTCCTTATCATTGATGACACGCATCAACTCTTTTTTCGATTCATCCAAACGGTCCAAGTCCGAAGAGTCCACCACGTAGATGAGGGCATTCGTGCCGGTGAAGTAGTGTCTCCACAATGGACGGATTCTTTCTTGACCACCACAGTCCCACACTGCAAATGACACGTTTCTGTGTTTGACAGTCTCCACGTTGAAACCTACAGTGGGGACGGTTTTCGACGTCTTGCCAAGCTTCAACTTGTAAAGGATCGTGGTCTTACCGGCATTGTCAAGACCCAACATCAAGATTCTCATCTCCCTGTTTTTGAACAAACGTGACTACTTGTTAGTATACCGAGGTACTACTCGAAGATAAAAAATCGAAAAAAAAAAAAAAAAGAAAGAAAGGAGCAAAAAAGGAAACCAGCAAAAAAGGAAACCAGCAAAAAAGGACACAGGTATGACCTTAGTTCCCCCAATAACACCAAGACGAAGCAACACATACCACCAAAGCACCCATTTTGTATGTGTATTTGAATGAAGATTGACGGAAGAGAGATGTTTGGAGTAAGTACGTGTGTGAGTTGGATGGGCGAGAGACCCCAGGAGATAGAGCGAGCTACAGGAAGGTGAGGCGTGAGGCATGCAGAGGCAGTAATAACTTCGCGGTGGAGGAAAATCAATCTGGGCCCATGCAGTGTTAGCGAGCGTGTGGGAATTTTCCGTGGCCGCGTCTGGATCTCAGAAAACAGAAGGATACAATTGTGGTTGAGGCCAACGGATGAGTGAAGAGGGCAGTAAACTGGGAAAGGACTCCATCAGAACAAACCAAATACCATTGATAGTTGAGCTAAAGCACTTTTTCTTTATCAGTATCCCCAACTATATCTTGTCTTCTCTTGATGAAATGGCTGCCCTGTTTTTTATTTCTTCACTTACAGGGCCAGACAGGCAGAGATAAGTCTCGCGAGCCAATAACGCTTCCTTAAGCGGGCTGATTGTCTGTGAATCTGCAGTGTGTCTACAGCAGCGAAACGCGGTGGCCGTGCTTCGCTCGTCGCGCGGCTTTACGCAATGTAACCCATCCATACGTAACCATGGGAAAAATCTCTTGGATATATATTCTGGGACGAGTAATTTATATTTTGGTATTTGATGAGCTAAGTTTAACTTCTTTCTTTGTATTTTACTTTTAATGTTCACTTCCAGTTTTATTTTTCCCAGTTTGCATTTTTGTCAAAATGGGTTTCTTTGATGCACCACCTTACAACTGACAGATCTGATGATGGGCTTGGTGCGGCTCGGCACTATCGCCTAGCTCGTTTTCCGGATTACAGACACACCCATGGTTTTGGTACACGTGTAATATATTCTATTTATATCTATTGCTTGTCACTTTTCAAATGATGGCAAAACGTTTTCATGCCCCTTATTGTTATGTTTCACTGGTTTGATTTGATTTGCTTTGCCACGTCTGGCTATTTTACAGGTGTGGCATGCGGGTCTTGCACACCTTACAGTTAAACCAATCCTCAAACTAGAGTCAGAGATACTCTGGGGAAAATTCTCTACTTGGCCACCTTCTTCATCGTGTCAACGCGCGAGATTATTCTTTCCAAAGAAAGCTTGACATCACCCTTGGCGAAATGGTCCAAATTGTAGTACTTGGGGGCCAACTCAACTAGCCACTCGGGTCTAACATTGGTGACTGTACGGATGTAGTTTTTGGAAGTCAACACAAACTCGTTGTAGATAACCCACTCATTTTCTTTGGACAACACAGTCAGCGGGTGAATCAACACATCTTGGTTGTCTTTGACGGTCAAGAAGCCCTTGTTACCACTCTTCTTCTTGGCAACTTGCATGAAGAAACCGGCAACTAATGCTTTTCTGATATTATCCCAGTACTTTGGACTGCTGTAGTCGGTGCTGACCAACTCTAACTCGTGACGCTCCATGATACGGCGCAATTGCGAGCGCACACTGCGAGCGGAAAGAAGCGAACGGTATGACAAGAAGTTGTCGCGGCACCATTGATGCAAACCGACGTTATGGGCATCATCCGAGTTGAAAGCCTCGTAAACATTTAGTAATGTCAAGTGGTCACCATCAGGGTGAGCAAAGCTCATTTTAATTTCGTCCGCTCTCTTTCTTGCAGAGGCAGGTCTGACGAAAACATTAGGAACAGATAAAAGTGCCACTATCGATAAAATCTCTTCCGAACACTTGAATGCGGAGACCCAATCAACATCACTGCCAACATTGGGTCCAATGGAAACAAAGATGCAAGACGACCAAGTGGCGTCAAGTCACCCTCGTCACTGAGACACTGTAAGTAGTTCAACTCTTCAAGAGCTCTCATCATAGTCTCAGGAGCAGGGGGATCCATGAAGTCGAAGTGGACCAAATCGTCAATTCCAAGCTTTTTGAGTTCAAGCACTGTTGATGCCAAGTTACTTCTTAAAATCTCAGGGTATGACTGCTCAATCAATTCCTTCTTGAATGCCTCCTCGGTATAAAGACGGAAACATTTACCCGGACGGGTACGACCAGCTCTACCAGCTCTCTGTTGAGCAGAGGCCTTTGAAATTGGCGACACCAACAACGATTCCACTCTGATTCTTGGGTTGTACACTTTCTGCTTGGAGAAACCTGGGTCCACAACATAAACAATACCGTCAATAGTCAAAGAGGTTTCGGCAATGTTGGTGGAAACAATGATCTTTCTGCCAGGTCTTCCACCCGCCTTGTGGTTTTCCGGGGCCGGCTCGAAAATCTTTTGCTGCTGATGAGGTGGCAAGGAACCGTACAAAGGATACACTTTAATTGGACCACAGTCCTGTTCTCTAATCAACTCGTCACCTTCCAACAGAATCTTACGACATGCTTCCTCGATCTCTTCTTCACCAGTGAGGAACAAAAGTACATCACCCTCATCTTCGGTAGCATGGATTTGCAAAACAGTTCTGATTGCGGCATCCAAGTAGTCCTTTTGATACTCTGGGGTATAGTAGATCTCGACTGGGTGCGTTCTTCCAGGAACAGCGAGCAATGGCGCATCGTTGAAATAGCTTTGGAACTTTTCAGCATCCAAAGTGGCGGACATGATGATGATCTTCAAGTCAGGTCTTCTCAAGGTCACTTGTTTGAGGAGACCCATAAGGATATCTGTGGAAAGCGTTCTTTCGTGCGCTTCATCCAAGATAATGCACGAGTATCTCGACAAGTTGTGGTCCTCCATAGCTTCTCTCAACAACATACCATCAGTCATATATTTAAGGATGGTTTTGGCCGAAGTTTTGTTCTCAAAACGGATCGAGTAACCAACCTCTTCACCCAATTCGACGTCCATTTCATCCGCCACTCTTTTGGCCACAGACATCGCCGCCACTCTTCTGGGCTGAGTACATGCGACCTGAGTACCGTTCAAATGAGGCATGTCATCATAAAGAACAAACTGGGGGATTTGTGTGGTCTTACCGGAACCGGTTTCACCGACGAAAACCATGATTTGCGTTGACTGGAAGATGCGCAAGAATTCGTCTCTTTGAGCGTGAACAGGCAAGTCTCTTCTCACTCGCAAGATATCTACATACTTCTGGGTAAATTCCCTTCCTGTGAATGGGTTCAATTTTGCGCTCTCCAACTTCTGAGCATCTTTAGCGGTGGTCTTGAATCGAGTGAGGCCATTGAACTCGCCATTATCATGGGTCTGCAAAGCCTCTGGGGTTTCTTCATGGTGATGTTGGTTATAGGATTGCTCGGCCTCCTCGGCAACGGTCTCAGCAACAGAATCCATGAGTTTTTGCTTCTTAACCTTTTTCTTGTCTTCCTTGCCCATTTTTTTTATGTTGGTTATCAGTATTTATGAGTATGAAAGATGAGAGAAGATATGCTCATCGCAGAGGTGCCTCGGTTTGCATGTAGACAGTCCTGTGGAGAGAAGGGCTCGGATGAGATTAGCGGAGCGTAAAAAATACCGAAAAGTGTTTGATATAATCAAGGTTCCTAAGTAATACTGGTCAGAATCACATAAATCGCCAAGTATTTTATTAAGAATCTTTTAGATATTCGTAAAACATGCGATCCTGACTTATTTACTTACATACGGTGTTATACTTGTAAATATTTTTAGTAGTGAGCACCCTACTGGCTATATTCCATTGAAAAAATGTGCGTGCTGGCCTCTGTAGATAAATTGAAACTATTTTGGAAAGGTGATGGAATTCATAGCCTGAAGGTGATATCTGGTGGAAAGATATGACTAGAAACCATTGAAAGTCTCTGACCCATTGTTTTAGGGAATTACTAGTTCATCAATACCCGAACGTGGCTCTGATTATTACTTCGTAGGATGCAGTTAAATAGAGCCTTTGGCGTATAAGGAAAGTGAATACAACCCGTTTGAAATGATTTTACACATCTTCCTGCCCAACAGAGAAAAAGACACATGGAAACGATTTCTTATATAATGAATATTTTGTTGAATTATGGGTCATTTTTTCAAAAAAATTCATAACCTCTTGAGAATTCGTAATGGCTGATGATATCTGCTGGACAAGTTCTCGTGAACTTCATAGTGACGAGAAAAATACAAGTAGAATTATGAAGTACACACCATAGGGAAACCGAACCCTTGACTGTTTATAAAGGGAAGTATTTTTTCGTCCCGGGATTTGCTTTCATTTCTTCACTTGATTGAACCAGTCCATATCCTGTTTTCTCTTTGGCTTATATCTGTTGTTTATCTTGCAACGTTTCACTACATTTCGCAGCCATAATTAATTGGTTTGCTCCGGAAACGAGTTGGTACAGGCCAAAGTTAAACCAGTGTCCGGGTAAGAATGTATTAGTCACCTGTTTCACGAGCGCTAGTACTCTGATCCTAGAAGAAGATCCATATGTCTAATACCAGAAGCAACTGAAAAAAGAGGTTAGCAACACTTATAAAGAGCAATCACGGCTTTGTCAATACCAAACAGCTCTGTCTTACTTTTGTAGACTTTGAGACAGTACAGTGTCGACTATAGACAAGTCATGAGTTGACGGTTTGCTACAGAATATTCACATGAATTTCACGAGTGAATCTTTTTTTTTTTTTTTTTTTAATTAGGCCCTCTTCCCTTTTCCTGTAGCATTATGTCGATGAAGTATCACACCAGGATTTCTGTTATGAGCTGACTTTCTTGCTTGGATGTACTGATCGCAAAATATTTAAAGCTTGTTACACCAGAGAAAGTTCAAAAGGCCACCGCATCAATTCATTGTTCTGCGATGGGTCAGGTCATTTCCAAAGCTTTTGATGGTATAACAGTCTGGAAAATCACAACGAAAATTTTAGGGCCCAATTGCTTCGGCAGTTCACTATTTCAGTGATGATTGACCATTGTTGTTTTGTTTGCTTCCAGAAAATTAGGCCGTGGCATGGTTGCAATTTAAAATTAGGGCCATGTGGCCCACGGGCTTCGTCGCACGTTTTTACTACCTCTACATTTGCTATGGGACACATGCCAGTGCACCATTAAATTGAACACAGTCAAATCTAATCTTATTTTTCATCAATCCCAAATCTTTTTTTTTTTTTCAACCTTATATTCTCAGTAAAGAGATAAAGTATTGTATAGCAAGTGGCCCACCATCATTGTTCGTGACTCTAGCTTTGGCCATATGCACATTGGCTTTGGTTGGTTGCGCTTTTGACCGAAGCGGAAGACCGGAGTGCGAAGATTTGGGGCGGGGTGAATCGAGCGCGGGCCTGTGGCAACATATTATTGGCTGGCGGAGTTCCTCGGTGTGTGTAGTTATACCCCACAGCGCGTGCTCGCAACACCTTAAAAAGAAAGTATTAGAAGCGCTATGCGGCCGGTAGAGCCTAGGAACAGGGTTGCGTATCCATGGTTGCGAGCCATGGTCAGAGGGCGATTTCGCTTTCACACTTGCTCTATTGTTGAACAATTCTCAGTCACGCTCCACAGTTTCAAATCCGCATCTACTCCTGTAAAAACAATAGCCTTCCAGTTTCACCGTGTTTCCCTTGGATTTTATCTCCTTTAGAATGAAACGTTTACTCACTAACCATGTCAATTTGTTGGTGACGCCGAATGTAATTTGTTGGCCCGGTAGCCAGGCCCCGCCTCCACTTTGCCCGCCTCAGCGCGCGCGATGTATTTTTTTTTTCTTTTCTTTTCACCTGCGAATTTTTACTGGGCCCTCTGCCTGGCCACATATTCACACATCAAGATTTGTCATTCACACCGCTTTCTCTTTTCTCTTTGTTGTTCTTTTCTTTCTTTCTGTCAAACACATTCACTTTGATTCCTTCACTTGTTTTTATTTCTTGAGTTTAAACTTAAAAGAAAATAAAAAAGCAACATAGAAAAGGAAAGAAAATCCCTTCCAGCTATTCCCTACACCCAGAACCCCACGTTTACTTAATTTGAGTCACACAGTACGGGAATGTCCATCAGAAAGACCGTGTTCGAGACCGCAATGGTGTCTTCCTCGGCTAGCCGGGTCCTTGGATCATCGGTCTCTGTCTTGAGAAAAGATCTTCTCTCATGGTACGATCTGTCATTTGTTAAAGCACAAGCAGCTGCGTTCGATAGCCACGGAGAGATGTGGCAAGGGTTGCGCAAAACCTCCGAACGCGCAAGAACCGGGTTGCTGGCCGCTTCCCAGCAAACCTCCCCTAGCTCAGCTTTTGGAGCTGAACAGAGAAGACACTATTCGACAAAATCAACCATTTATCTTGACAACCAGGTTAAGCGTAAAAAGCTCGCTAGACTGAAGCCCCGGGTTGTTGGATCAAAGGTGAAGCCCACATTTGAGATGTCCCAAAGTGAGGTACCAGCCACTAGATTGGCTAGAATCTTTCACTACGGAACATTAGCCGCCGGAATGGGGTTGAGTGCTGCTTCTACCGGTATTAAACACTATGCACTGGGAAACAAGGACTCCTTGTCCATCAAGTCACTCTTTTTGAGTCCTTCCAACATTGAGAGAATGGCCAAGAAGTTCTCGCAAATGCGTGGTGCTGCATTGAAGTTGGGACAAATGTTATCGCTCCAAGATTCCTCTATTCTTCCTGCTGAAATTCAACAAGTCCTTTTGAGAGTACAGAACCTGGCCCATTACATGCCACCAGCTCAACTTGAACGTGTTATGGCCAAGGAACTCGGCCTGGAATGGAGAAAGAGACATTTCGCTTCTTTCCAGGACGTACCTTTTGCCGCTGCTTCCATCGGTCAAGTACACGATGCCGTGACGGAAGACTTGACATCCGTGGTTGTAAAAGTTCAATATCCTGGTGTCGCCGACTCGATCGATTCGGATTTGAACAACTTGCTCTTGATCTTAACCGCGCTGTCCATTTTGCCACCAGGGTTATTCTTAGATAAATCCATTGCCAATGCCCGTGTGGAATTGAAGTGGGAATGCGACTACATCCGTGAAGCCCAGAATTTGATTAGATTCAGGGAGTTGTTGAAGGACGAACCTAACTTTGAGGTTCCTCGTGTGATCCACAATATGTGCGGTGAGCATGTATTGACTATGGAGAAAATGAGAGGTACTGAAATCGTCAAGGGTGACTGGTGCCAAGAAACGAGAAACTGGATCGCCACCAATATCATGCGTCTTTGCCTTAAGGAGCTTAAACAGTTCAAGTTCATGCAGACCGACCCTAACTGGGCCAACTTTTTGTATAACGACGAGACCAAGAAAATCGAACTTCTTGATTTTGGTGCTGCACGTGAGTACAAGGATGAATTTGTGGATGACTATGTCGAAGTTTTGCGTGGTGCTGTAAGAGGCGATAGAAATGCTGTGGAGAAGTACTCCGTGAAACTTGGCTATTTGACTGGACTTGAGTCTCCACTGATGGTCAAGGCTCATGTTGATTCTGTCATGGTCCTTGGTGAAGCATTTGTACCTAGAGAAGGAGGTAAGCTCTTCAACTTCAAGAAGCAAACTATCACCGACAGAGTTAGAGACAACATTGGCTTGATGTTGAACGAAAGATTGGCACCTCCACCTGAAGAGACATACTCTCTCCACAGAAAACTCAGTGGTGTGTTTTTGTTGTGCTCGAAGCTTGAGGCTTCGGTTCCATGTGCCCAAATGTTCAAGGATATCATTGGGTATGGCGATGACGCGAAGAAAGAGTAAGTCAACAAAACGACAACGAACGAAAATGAATGAAATCTCACCCACACGACACACAAAACCCCCCTTATTAATGACCACGATACGCGAAGATGATGCCGCCTAATAATACAGCCGACCCGGCTGCAACCCACGTCCCCAGGTTCGATCTGGCACCCCAAATGATGCTCGCACAGGAAAAGTGTACGCGTCCAACCAATGTATTTAATGAATGGAAGGCAAGACCTCCAAACTAAACGAAAATAATGATCAAATAAACCAAATTTGTACCCAAATTGTCAGTAATAGAAAGATGTATACCAATATAAATGTAACATCCTACCTGTACCAAGAAAACCGATGGCGTTAATACCCCATCATGGGGACCCTGCAAACCGTTCGTATCAGTCCAGGTCACGTGCTCTTATCGCGCCAGCCGCACGTCACAAGACCTTAACAGCATAAAAAACTAAACGATATAAATTTAGGCTGAGTGATCTTCAGGCATTTCTCATGGGCAACGACAACTCTACTAAGCCGATGCCCGAAATCACACGTGAAAACGTATACCAGGCAAAAAAACCCATAAATTTCGAGGGAAATGTTTCTGAAACACTGTTTCTTTTGGGAACACCTCCATCGAGGAATATTGTCCGGCAGTTGGCCAAGCTGAGCTCAGTAATTCTTCCGGAAACGGGTCGAAAAGTACACAGGTCGAACCTGTTTTTCAACACAGAGTTTGAAAGTTTCCACGATGATACGATCAATGATTCAGAACACCTGGATACCTCAAGAAGCGAGCCTGAGGCTGTTTCTGGACGCACATGGCTTCTCACGCATGTGAAGATACTTCCAGGCCAAATATGGCGGCTTCTAAAGAACGAATACTTTCAAAATGTTCTCAAATGTGGTATAGCATATCTAATTGCATCATTGGGCGTTTACTACTCGCCCTTTAGCTCGCTTTTGGGAAACACAGACTCCAAACATGTTGCAGCTACGGCATCAGTATATTTTCATCCTGCAAGAACAAAGGGTTCCATGCACCAGCTGTTTCTCTTTGTGTTGATGTCGCTTCTGTTCACGTTTATCCTTTCTTTCTCCTGTAGATCTGTCCTGAGTCACTTTTTCAACGTGGGTCAGGATGAGGTATCATATGCTATCGACCTCGTCACATCATCAGTCGGCCTTGGTGCCATCGCATTCATGAAACAAAAAGTCAACAAGGAGACGTTCAACACCGCCTGTTCGTTGGCGTCGATTTCGCTTGTTACGTGTATTGTGAAAGAAGGTTCTTTGAACTCTAGTACAATCCCTATGGTCAGACTTATTTCTACATCACAAGTTGCACTCGTTGGGGCGATGATTTCAGTGGTGATTTGTTACCTTCTCTGGCCGAAGAGTGCAGTCAATTTGTTACGAACCTCTCTCAACAACTCTTTCAATGTGATGTCTTCGCTTGTGTCTGTGGTGACACACCGGTTTATTAACGGTGAGAAAATCACCCCTAAAGATCTCGAAGTATTTGCCTTGCTTCGTAAATACTCCAACGAGCTCACAAAAAACCTCGAGGAAGCGAAGTATGAATTATACTTGGTGGGAAAAGAAGCTGAGTACCAATCTTACTGTGAAATAGTCGATGCAACGAACTCGTTGATGGAACATCTACACGCACTTAAATCTTCCTGTGAAATGCGGTGGCAACTATTCATAGAGAATAGCCTGACGGCCAATGCCGACCAGGACTCAGTTTGCAAGTTTGTCAAGCTTACACTCGCAGGTTCTACCTCTTTCGAACTCCGTCGAAAATATGGGATCTCCGGCCCTGTACAACAGTCGGTTGCAACCGAATGATATGGAATACAGCGCTGTTTATTCTACGCAGCTATTTGATCTATTTGTTTACTACCTAGCACCTTCCATTAAGTCATTTGCTTTCACAATAAAGGAAGTATTGAGTGCAGTGCCTTTCGAGAAGAATCTCATGGAAGATATGGAACAAAGCTTATTCGTGAAGTCAACCAACTTTCAATTATCCTTGAAGAAAGCAATCGAGCTTTATGAAGAAAAACAAGTAAGCTCTTTTGAGAAATTATACTCGCAGAAAATCTTCAAATCCAACGACTTTCAATCAAAAACTGATCAAGAAGAAGTTACTGCATGTTGCGGCAACTTTTCTAGTTTGCTTGCCTTATATGGAAAGCAGCTCATACACTTTTTACAGTTAACTGAAAAGTTTGAAGTCGTGGCCAAAACATACCCAAAGTCTTGGGCATGGGCTAAATTCTGGAGGAAGAGTGGCCCAACTGTATCGCACAAGAAACTGAACCTTCTTGATGCTCAGTTTGTTGACGCACTCCGAGAGCTCAAATCCCAGCTTAAGATTGTAGATTCACTCGAGTCCGATGAGACACTTGAGAGTCAATCATGGAGAAAGCGCATTGATGAATTCCGACTTCGGCTTTGGAAAGCGTTTAGTCTCTTTAGGAGAACTGATGTGCAGTTTGGTCTCAGAGTTGGAGTCGGAGCATTCTGTATTTCGATTTTCGCATTTTTGCCTCAAACTCAAAAAGCTTTCGTCAACTTCAGATTGGAGTGGACATTGGTAATATACTGCATCATGATGAATAAATCTTTGGGAGGTACTAGTATGACTGCCAAATGGAGATTTGTTGGGACATTTTTGGGAGCCTTTCTAGCATATTTGGTCTGGCAGATCTCCGACGCAAATGAAATTGTTTTGGCAACCGTGGGGTTCATTCTTTCGCTCCCGTGTTTCTACATCATCATTTACTGGAAGCGCGACAATGCTTATGGTCGTTTCATTTTATTAGCTTACAACTTGACTGCGCTTTACTCCTATAGTATGTTGCAGAAGGATTCTGAAGACGGGAAAGAAGGTGGAGATCGGCCAATTGTCGGCCAAATTGCTGTGCATCGATTTATTGCCGTGTCTATCGGAATTGTCTGGGCTGTGATATTTGCCAATTTCTTTCTTCCAAATCCTGCTCGTGCTCGGTTGAAGTCTGGCTTAACTATTTTGTGGCTCCGAATGGGCGTTATTTGGAATAGTGATCCGATGGACTACCAGGAATCTCCGGAAGGCATTACTCTAGTTGGACTCAAAGACTTCAAAGGCACAAGAGATCTCCTCCTAGAATGTCAAACTCTATTGAAACAAGCCCCCGTTGAGTTCCGTCTCAAAGGTAGGTTCCCAAAAGAGACATATGAAAAACTTTTGCGGGGTACATCAGTAATATTAGATGCTTTCCTGAATTTACAGTTAATGGTGGAAGTAGACCAAAATCTTCATCCAAATGAGGAAGTTGTTCTAAAATACGTGTCCAGTGAGCGAGAAGAACTTGAGCACCGCATTTTCTTGATATTTTACATGGTTGCAAGTGCTTTGGCTCTAGGGTTTCCATTGCCAACCAAGCCAGCATCTACAGAGCATGCAAAAGACCGAATGCTACTTAAACTCAGTGAGTTTAGGTCGAAAAGTACATTTGAGCGCGTGAATCTCAAGAATGAGGATTACGTGTTGCTATATTCTTATATTTTAGTCACGTCGACAATCACCAAAGAACTTGACAAAATCATTTTGAACATCAAGGAATTACTTGGAGATATCACTGAGGATATTTTCGTGTTAGTCTGATCGAGTGTACAGCAATGGAACTGAGTGTCCTTCAAAGTAAGATGCCCTACTTGGTCAAACTCTTTTTGGTGTTCACGTCATGATTTTTACACTGCGTTCTTTGCTTTGGTCTGTGTTGTTTTGTTCGGTTTGTTTGGGTGCAAAATATGCACGCGGCCAAGGTGAGCAAATGAGCACACGACTCATATGACTTAACGAGCACTTCCCAGCTGAGCCATGGACAGTCACATTACGATTGGGCAGCATGAATCCCCCAAAAGAAAACGAAGAATAAAAGACATTGCTACAAGAGAATTAAATAAATTATCAGGAAAAATATCATTTATCTAATGATGTTGTCCTCTAATGTTCAATTGGAGAAAAAAGACTTTCTTAGGGGAACTGCAGTAGTTACGCTGCACGTGACTAGACGGGTTCGAGCAATGAGAGACACACGCAAAGCTCGCTGACTTCTCGTCACCAAATCCAACAAGAAAATACTCCCAACAAAAGGGCACGGCCGAGCAGATCACCTATCAAATTTTCTGAATTTCACTTCACCCACAAAACGTGTCCATTCTCCAGCACCAGAAGCAGAAAAAGATTTTTTTTTTAAAAAAAAAACAGTCGCAGGTGCAACAATTTTCTCAGTTCTCCCATCGCAGCACCACTCTTTAATCAGCAGACCTCGGAAAACCAACTGCATCCAACATATTCATTCCTTCTTAATTTCTTAGCTGTTCTTTATTGCTGAATTTTCATCGTGAATTGTGTCGGAACCTAAATTATTTGCACACCTTTTGCGTTATGTCCAGCCTGCCGAAAAAAGATGATGAGTATCTTAAGTTGTTTGATAAACTAGATATCGAGAATAACGGTGAAATCACGTTTCAAGATTTCAAGCGTGCCATCAAATCCCTCAACCACCCCGTCGCCACCAATCCAGACTTGGTCGAGAAGGTTTTCCAGTCTTTTGATTCGAACAAGGACAAAGTTATTGACTTTAATGATTTCAAGCTTTATCTTACCACTACCGATGATCAAATCCTCAAGGGCTTCAATAAGATCGATCAGGATAATGATGGGAAGCTAACAAAAGCCGATTTTATTCGTTACCTAAAACAGACGTTGAATATGAGTCCTTCAAGGCACATTGTAGATCACATTTTCCAGCAAATTGATTCCAACAATCACGGATATATCACCTACGATGAGTTCCGAGAATTTTTGCTTTTAATGCCTCGCTTACATGGTTCGCGTATTGCAACTGCATTCACCTTCATTGCTGAAGAATTGGACCTTTCTTCTGATGGTGATGTGACATTGATCAATCAATTTCTAAGTGGGTTTGGATTCTTTCTTGCGGGAGGTCTATCGGGTGTAGTGTCACGTACGTGTACAGCGCCCTTTGATAGAATCAAAGTCTTTTTGATTGCAAGAACTGATTTGTCATCAACTGTTTTACGCTCGAAAATGCAGATCGAGAAAGAAGTGGCTTCGGGTGCATCCAGGCATGTCATCGAGGAAGCAAGAAAGGCTTTGGCTCAAGCTCAACTCGAAAGCTCAAGAAACGGACCAGATGCTCCACATAAGAGAACAATTAGATCGCCAATCATCCAAGCAGCTCGAACCATATGGAAGCAAGGCGGATTCAAAGCATTCTACGTCGGCAATGGTTTAAATGTCATAAAAGTTTTTCCAGAATCGGCAATGAAATTTGGCTCGTTCGAAGCGACCAAAAGATTCTTATCCAGGATAGAAGGTGTCGACGACACATCCAAGTTATCGCGAGTTTCCACTTATCTCGCAGGTGGTATTGGTGGTGTTGTGTCCCAGTTTGCAGTATACCCAATCGACACTCTTAAATTCCGTTTACAATGCTCGAATCTCGATTCTCTGGTTAGAGGAAATGCTTTATTATTCGAAACTGCCAAAAACATGTATAAAGAGGGTGGTGTTCGAATATTCTACAGGGGTATTTTCGTCGGAACAAGTGGAATCTTCCCATACGCAGCGTTAGATTTAGGAACCTTCAGTTCCGTCAAGGCATTCCTTGTAAAGAGGCAGGCAAAGCAAATGAAAATTCCTGAAGATGAAGTCAAACTACCAAACTACTTGAATTTTGAGCATGGGTGCCCTTTCGGGAACGTTTGGTGCCACGGTGGTGTATCCGATTAATCTCTTACGTACGAGATTGCAGGCACAGGGTACTTACGCACATCCATACCGGTATGATGGGTTTAGAGATGTGTTGATGAAAACCATCGAACGGGAGGGATTCCCTGGGTTGTTCAAAGGCTTGGTACCAAATTTGGCCAAGGTTGCGCCTGCTGTGTCTATAAGTTACTTCATGTACGAGAACTTGAAAGGACTTATGGGACTCAACAATAAGTTACATTAATGCATTTTATTATGATATCATCATTGTTTTTATTCATGTAGTGTTTGAAGTATGTTGTTATAGAATATACTCATTGTGCATATCAAAGCAAAGAAACCCCACTGACACTTCCCCCAAAGAAACAAGCTTTACCTTTTTCTGGCTCTCTTCAGAAGTCAACTTAACCCATTTTGCGTTTTCAGAGGAGAGGTTGGCCCTGTCTTCAAGATTAAGAAGAAGTTTAAAGAAAAGCTGGTTTTGCTGTGGCTCTTGTGTTCGCTTGAGCTCCTCGATGTGGAAAAAAATCATGCTTCGTAGATAAGTGTATATGTTAGTCCATGTCATGTCAGGCAATTCGATGCGAGCCAGCCGGGTTTCGGTTGTTTTGGTCAAGAATTCTAGTGATGATACCTGTTCGGCCAAACCTACAAATTGGCAGAAGTTTACCATATACCTTTTCGTGATGTGCAAGTTGGCTTCGTTATAGATGAGCACTATGACATCGTGGACTTTTCCCCCTCCGGATTTTGTCACGAGAACGGATACCATTTCATTGGCAAAGCCTTTTAGGAACTCTGATAGTGTTGGAACACGACTCTGGTAAACTATTAAATCAAGGTACCTCCGCTTATCGAAAGCATTTGCAGGGTATATGCGATTATGGTAGAGAATCTGCGTGATCCACAATACCAAGAAGTCTCGTAGGTGCAAAAGCACATTCTCAATGGTCACAGGTTCCATTATCTGATGACATTATTTTGCTTATGCTTGAACCCTAGCAAAACTGATAAACAAATTTGAAAGAATATGTCAAACGAAAAAGAAGTTAACGAAGTAATTGGACTTTCAGTATCACTACGCTTTATTGCAGATCCGATCCCGCTGTAACAAGAGACGCACGGTGCGAGCAACGTGGATTGGGGCTGCGGAGATGTCCTACGCGTTTTGCTGCACACCTGGTTTGTCTTAGAGTGTGGTGGTTATTATGGGGAAAACACGCAGTGGACGAAGATCCGGGTAATTCTTTTGTAAGTTTCTATATTTAAGGCATTTCTGGAGTCTTTTCATTTTGTGAGTTTTCATTTTTCGAACTTTCATTTTACTTTTTTTTTTTTCCCCATTTTTTACAGGAGCCATTCAAACAATAAAACCCCAAGTTTCCCCAGGTCTCATCGGGCTGCGCGTTCTCCGCTACATACATTCATTCAGCCCCACGCGTACTTACTACTTGTGACGCGTACTGACAATACCAAGTACAACGAAACAGAGCAAAATAGGAAAGGAAAGCTCTGACCCGGAAAACAAAGGAAAAGAAACAAAAGAAAAGAAACAAATGTCGATTGTGTCGATAAGCGCTACAGATGTATCGCGGATCACCTCCGGACAGGTCATCGTAGACCTCACCTCAGTAGTGAAGGAATTGGTGGACAATGCCATCGATGCTGGGTCAGACAAAGTTGAGGTCACCTTCAATAACCACGGTTCTACCTCCGTAGAAGTTTCCGATAATGGTTGCGGAATCGATATCGCCGACTTTGAGACGCTTTGCTTGAAACACCACACGTCGAAACTCTCGAACTTTGAAGATCTCACATCCGTCTCAACCCTTGGTTTCCGAGGTGAGGCCATGAGCTCCATGTGTGCTGTGGCTAAGGTCAAGGTGGCCACTTGCTCAGCTCTGACATTTCCTCGAGGCACACACCTTGAATATGGGCCCATGGGCCAGATCTTATCGAAAAAGACTCTGGTTTCGGGGAAAAAGGGCACCACAGTCATCGTGACTGATCTCTTCAATGGAATTCCTGTGCGACAGAAAAACTTCGTCAAGAATATAAAACGAGAGTATTCCAAGACGCTTACACTTTTACTGGCATATTTGCTCGCCTACACCAACATTCGGTTTACTGTATTCAATATAAGTGGATCCACCGGGAAAAAGTCCATGGTTATGGGTACTCAGGGTGGGAAGGCGACCATCTCTGATGTATTGACCACGATTTATGGTAGTAATGGTGCATATGGTTTAATTCCGGTGGACATTTCTGTTGAGAACATCGATGCTCGTTTCAAACTTAACATGTCTAGTGTACCAATGGCTTTAAGCATCCGTGTGACGGGTGTTATTTCAGATTGCTCTTTTGGAATGGGTCGCGCAGCCACTGACCGACAATACTTCAGCATCAATAGCAGACCAGTCACTCACAAGAAAGTTGGCAAGATTATCAACGAAGTGTACAAGTCCTTCAATACGACACAAACCCCGGTATACGTTCTAGACTTGAATGTGGACAGCTCTCTTATTGATGTAAATGTGACACCTGATAAGCGCCTGATCATGATGCAATGTGAAGATTTAATCTGTGAGGTCATTAGGGAAGAAATCACCTCACTCTATGAGGGACGAAACAATCTCGTACCCAAGAGTCAAGTCGGTGTGGTCAATATTGGATCTCAGACAGGATCTTCACAACAAAGGAGTTTGGATTCATTTCGGTCTTCTCAGGTATCCTTTGATAGATCTCAGGTTTCTTTTGATAAGTCGCTGGTCTCTTTTGATAAGTCGCTGGTCTCTTTTGATAAGTCACAAACATCTATCAATCGATCAAGGGTGGAAGAATCTGAGGAAGATGATGAAGATGCAGATGAAACCCCCGCTAGTTCTGGCCCTACTGAGGTCACCCAGGTGTACTTGAATTCAAATGAGGATTTATCAAACAGGAATTATCTTGAGCCGTCCCCAGAAATTGGCGAAGATTTTGAGATTTTTCACGCGGAAAACGTAGAGGAAGACTCTTTCAAAACAATAAAGCTATCTGAAGAATCTCGATCTATACCAGCTGTCGATGACGGTGATCATGATAAAGTTGATGATTTCGGTGATATTGATATAGATAATATGGGTTTCTCGTCGCCTTTAAGGCCTACCGTGAGAGAAGAGCCGATAATTTCATCTACAACCCAATCAAATCCAAAAGAGATTGGGGGAATCGAATCACATGCATTATTCGTTTCTGATGAAATTGAAGAAATTGAAGATGGTCAAAGCAGAACAAATTCCCATGATCACTCGAATGATTCCCACGATCACTCCAATGGATCAGATAAACATAGCTGCTGTGATCACAGTTCTAACCACGAAGAGTCGGATGATGAAGATTTCTTCTCATCAAATAGCCACAGCGATAATGAAAGTCAAGAACAAAATGATGAGCAAATTGAGGAGGCCACAATGGAACCTGAAACAGAACAACAGCCAAATTCAAAAAAACCAAAGAGGTCGAAAATGTTTCTGGGAGATGAGCTTCAAGGAATACAAAGCTCGTTAAATGTGAGAATTGAAGACGCCAAGGCCTTCTTAACTTGCACAGTTGAATCTAAGAAACCCTCGGATAGTCTTGCTTCTGTTCAGGATATCACCGAGGCTATGGAAATTTGCAAGGGGGATTTTACAAAAATGGATATTGTGGGACAGTTCAATTCTGGATTCATCATTGTTACCCATGAAAACAAATTATTTATTGTGGATCAGCACGCACTGGATGAAATCTACAACTACGAGAGATTAATGAGCGATTTAACACTCAACCCACAGCCACTCGTAGTGCCACAGGTATTAGAGTTATCGCCAATCGATGAAATGAAAATACTCGAATATTCTAGCCACCTTGGAAGGAATGGCTTTTCTATTGAAGAGATTGAAGATGCAGCGCCTGGACGCCGTGTCAGGTTAATTGGAATTCCGGTACTGAAAAACGTTGTGTTCGATGTTAGTGATTTACATGAACTCGTGCACAAATTGCATGAGCAAGGTGCTAGTGTTGGGGGACGTAACACGGTAAAACAAGATGGTCTGGGTCCCGTGAGGTCTGCATTATCTTCCTGTCGGTGTACGAAAGTAGACAGGATGATTGCCCTGCGTGCATGTAGACTGAGTATTATGATCGGGCTGGCCCTTTCTAAGCAGACAATGTCGAAAGTTGTCAAGAATTTGGCTGGATTAGATCGGCCTTGGAACTGTCCTCATGGCAGGCCCACAATGAGACACTTGGCAGATATTCAAGGAACAGGGTTTTCCGACGATTACGCCATCTAAAGAGTCCGAAAAGGCTCCCGCAAAATCTACATACGAGGTCATAAAACTAGGGGAAAAAGTATGCACGAAGGTGAAATTCACAATCATACTATCTTTTTAAGCGCTGTGAAATACAATACAGTTATACAGGAATAAGAAAGTGGGATTTATTGTTTGAGTAATTAAGTAAGCACGGGAGGTGTGCTCATTGTTTTCTCGGGTTGTGCGCCTACGCAATTCTTGGCCGAAAATTATCAACTCGCCTAGTCTGCTGCAGGAAGCGAAGGAAGAGATAGGTGGTGGAGCATGAAAATGCCAAGAATAATGGACAAATACCGAGCCTATTGACCTAATACATGAATAATGAGAAAGAAAAAATACAAATGCGGTAAAAGTGTTAAAAGCGGGAAAAAGGGAAAAATAGGAAAACAGAGACGGACAATTATAAGTACGGAGGACAATGATTATTTTTTCTCTACCTTTTCCTTTTGCTTTTTTGTATTGCTGTTTCGTTATGCTTCGTGTATCCTCGGAACACATCTACCATGAGCCTCGACAGAAATGAGAGAGTAAATCACTGTCCAAATTTAATCAAGATTGTCATAAGCGAGAATAAAAAACCCCCAGTTTTTCGGAGAAGGTTTGAAACATAGTCAGTTATTATTGTCCCTTCCCAAAAAGTAAAAATAGTTCCTCAAAAGCGACCAGCAAAAGCATCTGAACGCTGATGTGACCCACCACCTGGAACGACCCGCAGCCAATTGATCCAAATCGAATCACGCAAATATAACTCGCAGAGGGGCTTTGGAATTGTGAGTTGCTTAATTTGGGGGCTTCTTTGTCTGTTCACATTCAGTGGCTTCTCGTTCACTTGCTTGGGTTTCCGTTCTCCCTCTATTCCATTTCACTGTTTAATTTATGGTTTGTTTATTGTTTTACTTAATTTTATGTTTTCGTGTACTAGATCTGCTTGACCATAAAGAATGAGGAGAGAGTTAGAACGTCTAGAAGACCTCGCGCAAAGATTTTTCTTTTTTTTTTTTTGCGAGATTAAATGTGTTGTGGAGTAAAAGTGTAATATCATCACATAATTAATTATAGACAGAAGATGCGATTTGAGACCAAGAGCGGAACTTCGGGAACTGCATCCACCTGAAACACGCCCGCTTTCGCTCTCGCCTATTCATAGAAATCGTACATGAAAAGTATTTTCGGGCGCGGCCGTTGTTGGTCAGGGAAAGTGGAGCACACGAGGGCGGGGCGGGCCAGGTTTTTCGTTGCAGACTTTTCCTGGGGCCCTGCACGAACGGGAGATGGTTTGGGATCTGGAAACTACCGGGGCCCCACAGAGGTAGATAAATAAATGTGCAGACGTGAGCAGCATCAGCAGATGCAGCCCGCATTATTTACTGCCTCTCTATAAACCCTGTCTCGATTTGCGTGGACCTGCTAGTGGAAGCGAAATACTATCAAACCCAATTTAGTGTTGAAGAACCGAAAGCAAGAAAAGCCATTCTTCCAAAAACAAACAAAGATTTCGCTGCTCTAAATCAATCGGGCCCGTAAAAACTGTCGCGCGTTCTCAACTTAAACATAATCAACGATACCAGTTTGAATTACCACCACAATCTCAGCCTTAACCTCAACCTCCATTCCACACCAGATATGCTGTCGAGTGAGCCCCAGCCTGAACAGCCACTGCAGCAAGTCAAGGAACGTCGCAGCCGAAGAAGTCATAAAAACTCCAAAGATGGATGCCCAAACTGTAGAGCCAATCGCATTAAATGTAGCGAAGACCTTCCCAGTTGTTTACAATGTACCAAAAAAAAGTACCGTTGTGGTTACTTGGACTTTCCCCCGGAGAAGTTGGAGCATATCCGCAGGAAGAACGAGATTCTCAAGCGAAAAACCGATATATGTCCCATATACCCAAACATTCCTGTGATTCCCGATGAAGGAAGAGCCTTTGTGGGTCTGATGGCACTATCGACACTCTCGGGGCAAGAATCGTCTCCGGTAAAGCCGCTTTACTACGCCAACTACCCGGTGCCACAACAGTACGCCACGCCACCTCGCACCAACAACCTCCCACCGATGCCTTCAAGTTACCCGAGGCCAGTTAACACTACAGCGACACATCCTCTACGGCTCGAGATGGCGCCTTATCCTCCTCCAAGGACGGCTCAAACGACTCAATTGACTCGTATGCCTCCGGTTTCACTGATTCCACACGCATCTGCGAATGTAATTACGTACCCTGTGGGACACCAATATCTGCGTTTGTCAGGCTATGGTCCACGTTCCAACGCCATTTCCCATGCTCACAATCATCCTGATTCATACGCATACGCATACCCTGCCCAGCTGTTCCAGAACAGCATTCCACAACCGTCTCTTTTTCATACGGTAAATCTGACCCAGCCCCTGTCTCGGCCCCTGTCTCTGTCTCAGCCACAATCCCTGTCACTGTCTCGGCCTTTTTCTCGGCCTTTTTCTTTGTCCCCATCCCTGCCTCTGTCTTTATCGCTGTCTTTGTCTCAACCTTTGCCTCAGTCTCAACCTTTGGTTATTCCTCCTACGCAGAATATAGCTCCGGCTCAGTCTCCGTCTCAGTATCAGACTCGGCCTCTTTCTAAACCTGGTAGCTTGTCAGATCTTCTACATGACCCATGTGATGAAACGGGTCTGGTATCATTGCCCCTGCCACTGTCCAAATCAAAGTGGGATCAGCAAGTGCAAGTGCAGATTCAACCTGATCCATTGCCTCTGCGAATGGTTCCGTCACTGAATCAGGATCTGAACGACAATCCGGAGCCTCCTCAGTCCCTTGTTGAACCCCAAGAATCACATCAAAAGCTTGAAGAGGTCACAATCGGTAGTGAGGCCAAGGTTGCGCGCTGTAGGTCAAAGGACAAAATTGTGCTACCAGGCGGGCGGAAGAAGATGAAAACAAAAGATCCAGCGTCCCACGTACCAAAAACCCCAGCGTCCCAGGTACCAAAAGACCCAGTCTCAACTAGTGTCAGGTCAATGGTTTACTCAAACATGATCCGCGATGCCACGGCAAATATTAGCTCCATCGATACAGAAGCTCTATCCAACTTCAAGCCTTGGATAGTTGGTCACCCTTTTGGAACAGAAGATTTGGAACTTAACAACCCATTTTTCTCCAATGATTTCTCAAGTATGGCTGATGTGTCTTCCGAGATAGGGCATTCACCTCTGCACTTAGACAGGTCTTCCCCAAATAGTCAACGCAGCTTGTCTGCATCTGCACCCCAGAGTGTGACTTCTCCAAAGGAACCGGTGAAGTTTCTCCCGAATTGCAAATTCAAGCTCACGAAGTTTAAAGTTCTTGAAGTCCCCCCTAACATGCAGAGCAACTTATTTGAAGAAACCGTCAAAGACTTGAAGCAGGAGGGAGCACATATTCAATTCCATACCAATGTGAAATCAGAGTATATGCGTCCGGTTTATCATGATCGCGAGTTTCACATGTTATGGGTGGAAATCTTTCTAAGAGCCACAGTCTTTGATCTTTTTTTCATCTATTTCATCGATAAATCCCTCAACATTCTCATGAGAGCTTCGGAGAAAATCGTCAATGGTGATCTCGTGTACTCTCCTTTCCTGGATTCATCACGTTCGTCGTCTGTGTCGGGATTGGATAGACGTCGGAGTAAATCCCACCATTTCTTCTACAACAAAGAAGATTTGGATATTCTCACCGCTAAGTCATACACCACATATGGAAGAGTCATTAGGGAATTACGAAACTCTATTAATTTATACAGCGCCGAATTTCCTGCTCGTATGTCTCTATTTTCCGCATGGGCATGCTATATGTACCGTCAATCTGACCTTGAAACCTTTGGTCATATGATAAGAGGAACCCTCGTCCTTTTCAAGAGTAAGTTGAATCAGTGTATTGCGGAAAATACCCCTGGATTCTCTATGCACAGAGAGTTTCTGATACTTGAACTGTTTGTTCGACAGTCTCTTTACCCAGATTACAACTTCAACGTCGTACGAAACTTAGAGGTTGATTTTCAAAAGTTCAGATCTATTGTGGACAGACTTGTGGTTTTACATGAGGATGGCTGGGATATAGATGAAGAGATACTGGCTGTGGTGTCGGACCCAGTTTTTCGTCATGATTTTCATGAGCTTACAAAGTTCTTCGATAAGCTATTGAACAATATCCAACCACAAATTGCGGCACAGAACCGCCATTACAAAGCTCTTAACAATTTTTCAGAGAACCACAACATACATTTTGCGTCTCCCAGTCTTCTATTTAGTATGACTCATGAGTGGTTTTATATGTTCCCTGACGAGAAAATGTACATGAGCTCCAAAATTAGCCCCATCAAAAAAGTCTTGTACATGTTTTTTCACGCACTTGCCAATTGTCTCTCGCACACATTGACGCCTATAAGATCTGTCCTGCTTGCCGATGCATGTAACGTGACATGTACAAAGGTCGGAATGATATTCTCCAAACCAACCCAGCTTGACAGTGACTATTATGAAGCATTACAACCAATGTTGAGGAATTTGATGCGGACTATCCGATTTTTTGAAACCCGACTGAAGCTTTTTGCATATTATGTGGTTGATAGATCAGTTCTTGACGAAGAGTTCATCAAACCGGCCCCGTACGTTTCTTCCCCGGACTGGAAACATAACGACGTGGTACATATATTGCCGGCTAAACTTGAAGTGCGGGAAAAACAGATTGAGAATTTTTCGCAGTCAATTTTTGCGGTCCACAACTTTCCTTTCTTCGAAGAATTATACGATGATCCCACTACGGCAGATTTGATTCATATGGAAACAGAAAGGCAGCATCAGGCGTTGCAAAATGAGCGATACGAATTTGATTACTGTCTTGGTCTTTCTAACCACGATTTCAACCCGAATAAGATCGTGGATTACTACTGTTCGAAGAAAAAGAATGCATTGGATACACTTCCGCCAATACCTAATGATAAGTTAAACGTGAGAATGGACCATATGTTGAGCGGTCGGGATGCCATCACAAAATGTTGTGAAAACAAGGGTGGTCTCGGTGATCAACAATAAATTAATCATCCTTTGATGCGGCGTCCGCGGACTATCCGAAGATCTCCGAAATGTATCTTGCTTCTGGACTGCAGGCAGTCCTGCAACGATATGTTCAACCTTGGCCGATCATCGTGAGCGACGTCAGAGCATGTGACGCAAATATGGATCATTTCAGGGCTAAATGAATCTCGAAATTTATATATATGCTTCCTAATTTTACCCGAAATTATTTCCTGTACAAGTGGCAATTCTCTTTTTTTCAACTGGAGGTTGATTTGAAAGACTTCTTTAAACCAATGGATTTATATGGAGCGCAACTTCACACGACATCCTGCACTACAGCAAGCATGCATAAGACGTGGAGGTCTACCGTCCACTTATGGTAATCGCGAATGGAATTGCTGGCACTTTACTTTTTCGGCTCGCATCAACAGAAGTCTCCGAAATGGCACAGAATACATAGTGATTTGGAAATCAGTCGATCTTTTTTTTCCTTTCCCCCGTTTCATATACTGAAACTATTGAAATTGGATTGTGCTATTGAAAAAAAAAATGTGCTGATGAGGTTTGGTAAAGTATTGCTCTTCGAAATAAGGTGTTGGATATGCAGATTACACATGGTGCATTATGCCCATCCTGCAATGGATCCCCCACATCGCTGCACGTTTGTTTATCAAAAAAAGGAGTCCACTTTTCTCGGTATTATTCATACCAATGCCGAGATTCGTGAGGTCGTCTTATAGAATTTCCTTCTTTTTGAATGTGCTGAGAGGTATATTGTAGATAAAGTTTAGTAGCATATGCGCACGGAATCCTCCTGTGGGGTTTCCCCAGTCATTATCGATTCTGCCCTTCACTCGCGTTAATGTCAGAATACATGTATGACTCCGACAATAGAGGCGAAGGAAAATATGCAGTCGTGCATGGTGAAGATGGACAGTGTGATTTCCTCAAATGTATAAGGAACAGTCATTGCCTGGACGAACGTCTTAAGGCTGAATACATGACTTGCAATGCCAAAAGATCAACAGACCTCACGAAGGAAAAAGCACAGAAACTCGAAATTGGGATGTGCGACATGCAAGCGAAGACGTGTCAAGTGTATGGAAACACTTCCAGAGTGTGCCAATTGTGTGAAGCATGGCACTCGTTGTGATTACCTTGACTACACCCCGGAGCAGCTCGAGGAGTTCAAAAAGGCCAAGCGGGAACAGCAGGAACATGCGGCTTCTCGACGGGTGTTCTCTGCCGATCTGGAGACTCGGCTGTTGGAAAAACTCTCCATAGGCCCGGGAAATGCTGAGGCCATGGAGCTGGAAACAGAATCTGCCACAACAAACAGTCGTCTGGCGCTGCTTATAGATACTTTTACTAAGCCACCATTGCCGAGAGGTCTGGTTGGATCGCCCAGCTTAGTTTATCCGAGACTTTCGGCATCATCGGTATCATCATCGGTAACATCCACTGCATCATATTTCCAGCCCCACATATCGACTTTCGAGAACTCTAGTGTCTCTCCAAAGCGGCAGGACCACATGAGCATAGAGTCTTCTTCGAATTTCTTTGAAACATTGGCATCTCCAGACATCGAGCGTCCGGGTGGCTCTAGCTCTCGTACATCTTCTCGAGATCTGGTGCCTGCTTTAAACCAGTCGGGCGTCACGCAAGATTTTGACAACTTACTCATCGAGCAAGACCACGAAATTATATATCCAGTGTACTCATTCCAAAACTCGGTCAAAAACCAATGGGAATCCAACCCGACTTCAAATTTACCTGATGAGCCGGAAATAGATGCGGATTTGACCGTTGAGCAGTCTTTGCCTGATGACGGTAAGGACTTTTATGACGAGAATTCGTTTGCCCCAAGGGAAACGGAGAAAATTCTCCCTAAAGCAATAAAGAGCAGTCGACACTTTGAAGTGCTATGCCCAGAAGATACAAATTTTGATGCCCGTCTATACCAGTACGTCATAGATATAGGGCCCTTGATTTCCCAGGGGAAGGCTCTGTTGCCACAGATCCGTGAATTATACCATTTGTGGTTGGGATACTTCATTTACACTGCCTACGGACTGGATATCATGTTCCTGTGCCTCACCAATCTCACCACGAACTTCCTCATCACAAATGTGCTCCGCGGTCCCCATGCTAAGACTCTAGGTCTGGTGGAACAAATAAAAATTCTTCAAAAAACTTTACTCGTCCATCTGATCCAGCATTATGCTACTGTGATCAAAAGTCTTCTGTCTATGTTGAATAAAAACAGTGATCCTCTGTTGGCGTCTTCCGTGTCGTATATCTTATCCCTCATGTCTATCTATGACCCTGAAGCAACAGTGGACTCGACCGTTTGTTTCCGTGATGGTATGTTTTCTGTACTCAGTTATACCCTACTGATTTGTAAGAACAAGGGGTGTACACCGCCACTTTTTGTGCCGATTCACATGCAACTAGCATCTAACATTGTTAGAACTGTTTATCTACCAGCATATAACCCAAGGTTTTTGAACGAATATGAAGTTATGCTTGGTAAATTGGGAACAACAATCAGATCAGTTAAGCCTCATGAAATTCTGAATCGGCTGACATTTGATTTCATTGTCGAGGTTTACAACGATCTATGGAAATTTTGCCAGGAATCTATCAGAGTCCACATTCCAGCAGTAAACAATAATTTGGCAAATATACCCTTCCAGCTAGATGTTCTTTTCAGAATGTTCCGAAAGTGGGCCAATCTTGGACCAAGCAGGCTTTTGACGGTTAGTAGATCTACCGATCCACTAGAAAAGGTGTTGAATTTGTTCTTCAGGCTATTTCGTAAGGCCGTTTATGCTGTAGTACCCCAGGTCAAGTTTTGTTTTCTCAGAGACTTCGACTCACCTTTGATGTTGGATGTGTTTTCAAACAGTTGCGACTCCAGTGTTCTCTACTCGTTGGATAGTCCCGACAAACTGTGTCTTGTGCCAGAGGCGTATTCGCGAGTGTTGAAGGACTTGAAACTACTTTCTGCCTATGCCATTCGACTCATTACATTTTTTGATATGAGAACTGCAATTCTTTACCGAAACTTGGTGTATAACGAAACAGTGAGACGACTTTACCCGATCAATAACGTTGTGGATTGGAAAGATTCCATCACCAATATTCATGACACCCGGAAAGAGTTTCAAGATCGAATCGGCTTGCAGGAAGTTTGCATCGAACAATTCAACACTACATATATCTCGCACCTACACTACCCAAGAATTATTGAGCCCGGTTCAGAGGACCAGACAGGCGGCTCTCCCAGCAAGAAAAAACATACCCCGGTGAATTTACTTTCGCTCAACCCAAGCGGACTACTAGATAGCGATCAACTACCACAAATGAGTAAGGCCTAATGAATTTGCAAGGTCTTATATTTTGCTTGAGAATCTTTATAGAAAAATGCTTGGTTCCAAAGAAAATCATTGAACGGAAATGGTGCGCGCGATAGAGTGCCCGCAGAGATGTGATAATGAAGACGAACTGCGTGGCCCAAACAATCACAAACATTTGGCAATCAGAGCAAAAAGACGTAGAGCTGTATTATGATTTAAACCTCGACATTAAAAAAATGATTTCAGTATACTTATATCAAAGTTAAAAGAAAACCGAAATCTGATAAAAATAAAGCAACAAGAGAACTCGTTATGGTGCTGGCACCGGAGAAATCCTGGGGTTATGCACATCTGGTTTCTGATGGTCGGTTCAAGTCTCATAACGCGCGCCGTTTTACTTTTCACTGCAACATCCAGAGAAAGATACAATTCGAACTTGTCTGCTAAGGTTCAATAACCAATCCAGCATTTTTTTTCTATCTTTTTTTTTCTCTCTCTAAAGCAATGGATGAAGAATACCAAGCGGTCACTGCCACACTCAACGCATTCTACTCTTTTGCCAAACACCAATATGAACGCGTGGTTAAACCCAAGACCATCAAGTACAAGTCGTTGTCTACAGAAGAACAACAGCTTTTGCCCTGGTTTCCCGATCTCATTCGCGATTTAGGCCAGTGTGTTGATATCAACCGAGCGTTTACACAAGAATTGGCCAATACTGCTGCACAAGATTGGGGGATACCTTTCGAGCCATCTGAATGGGCCCAACCGTTGTCAACAGACTACGATAAAGTAAGATCCACGCTTCTTCAAGTGTGCCGTGAATGGAGCTCTGATGGTGTTGAGGAGAGAGCGAAGACATATGGCCGACTTATTGAAAAAGCATGCGAGCTTGTTCCAGAATCGCAGCGGAACTCATCCAAAGTCTTGGTGCCTGGATGTGGCCTCGGTAGACTTGTTTATGAGTTTGTTAAAAAGGGGTTCTGGACACAGGGTAACGAGGTTAGTTACCACATGCTTCTTGCGCTGGGATTTCTCCTTAACCGTGTTCCAATGGCAAACAGTCACACAATCTTTCCCTATATCCATACACTGTCTCACGTGACCCGTAGACTTTTCCAGGTACGCCCAGTTATGTTTCCGGATGAAAGCCCATATTCAATCTTTGGTGAAAGTCAACTGGCAGTTGATGATGTACTGGAGCGTATGTCTATGACAGCTGGCTCTTTTGTTGATTTATATGGTCCTGCTGGTCTTTCTGTGAGTGAATCCTACAGCCAGGACGTGTCAGCCATGGAGTTTCGGGACCAAAATCAAGCAGCATTCGACATCGTGGCTACCTGCTTTTTCCTAGATACAGCGCACAATGTGATCGAATATTTGAAAACTATAAGACACTGTTTGAAGAATGGGGGCAAGTGGATCAATGTAGGGCCCTTCCATTGGCATTTTGAGGGCGACCTGACACGCCAAATGATCGAAAAAGTCACTGATCCCGGCCAGAAACCCGTTTCTGTGCAAACTACTATGGAGGGCCTCGAGCTCTCTCGGGAAGAACTTTTCACGTTGATCGAGAAAATGGGATTCAAAATCACTGAGCACGTAGGTGGCATTCTGACCACCTATAGTAGTGATATCCGCGCATCCTCCAAATTCATGTATGAGTGTGATTTTTGGGTAGCCGAGAAGGTCTAAGGAAACCTCGAGTTTGATAAAATTATTGGAAGGCAATTGGCAGACAGTTCAATTAAAAAAAAAAAAAAAAAAAAAAAAAAAAATGGTTACCACCCTATAGACAATGGTTACCACCCTATAGACATTAAGATCTTTCAATGAGTTAGTTCTCTCCACTAAAGGCAATATGCTTTCCCTTTGCTGCTAATATGGATGCGTCACGTCACTATCCAAGTTTTACTAATGAGTGCACATGTGTTTTCTCTTTTGTTTTTGCAAGCGTTATTGCCAATAAGTTCAATTGGATATTGAATGAACTTAATTTCGCAGCCGAGAGTGCACCGCCACACTTCCAGTGCGGGCTCTATCCTTGCCGGTCTTGCTGTCGTGTGCTGTCCAAGATAGTCACGGAACCACTAAGGGAGCAAGCACATGTGAATTCATGTGGCCAAGTCCCAGGCGTAAGCTTGCTTAAGCCTTTTTTTTTTTTTTTGTCCTCCTATCTCAGTGATCTTAAGAATGGCCTTTTTTCGATAGGTGGTTGAAGAAAAAAAAAAAAAAAATCGATCAAGCACAGGGGAGATTGGTCGTTTTTTCCCCTTTTAATTTGCTACGCAGGATTTCTCACACATATAACCCCTAGCCTTGGATATTTGCCTTCAGTGATAAATATTTAAAACCACACCAAACTTCCTTATACATACCCACCGTGTGAGATCTATTGTCTATGAGTGTTATTGGAAATACTACCTCGGTGAAACTAGTGCTTCTTGGGGAAGCTGCCGTGGGAAAATCGTCGTTGGTGCTAAGGTTTGTCAGTAACGATTTCCAGGAGAACAAAGAACCCACAATCGGCGCTGCCTTTTTGACCCAAAAATGTACGGTTGGTGATCGAACAATCAAATATGAGATCTGGGATACCGCCGGTCAGGAACGGTTCGCCTCGTTGGCGCCAATGTACTATAGGAATGCCCAGGCGGCGTTAGTTGTATACGATATCACGAAACCTGCGTCATTCATCAAGGCTAGGCATTGGGTGAAGGAATTACACGAACAAGCATCGAAAGATATTACAATTGCGTTGGTAGGCAACAAGTACGACCTTGTAGCCAACGAAAATGACTCCGAGGAATCGTTGCGGAAAGTCAGTGTAGAGGAGGGTAAAGCGCTTGCCGAGGAAGAAGGCTTGTTGTTTTTCGAGACCTCTGCCAAATCTTCGCATAATGTCAATGACGTATTTGTGGCTATCGGTAGCAAGATCCCTGAGGTTAAGCCAGTCTCGCAAGATGCGTCGGTCCCAAGTGAAGGCGGGCGCATCGACTTGAGTGGTAATAATCAACGTTCTGCGGCCTCAGACTGTGCATGTTAACTTAATAACTCACATACTTTCACCTGGTGTAATTCTATTTCCCGTGCCATGCATGTCTGCTTGAAATCCTATGACTTTCTGACTCTAACAACGACCATTCCGAAAGGCTTATGGGAATCATTTACTGCGACTAGCTTGAGATGACATAATTTCTTTTTTCATTTTTTTTTTATACGCTGCTTTTATGTTTTTAATATCATTATATATATTTGACTTTGGAAAGTAATTTATTTTTATGTTTTGTCGGTTACTATGGAAACACAATGCAATGCAAACCCTACATTGGCCAGATTTGGTGTCACGTGCACCGAGGCCGTCCAACGAGTCTTTTATCGGATGTGGATGCAGCCCATCAGCAAGCATTTGGACCCCCGAACCATCTGAAAGATAAGAAAAAGAAGCTGGTGCTTTTCCCACGAAGCTTTCGCCAAATCACCCATTGCGGAATCTTGATACCATTGCAATAAAAAGTAATAGAAAGAATTACGCAGAATGGCTAAACTAGTTGTGGCCTATATCCCGGAGCATTTTTCCACTCCAATGTTCCTCGCAGATGAAGAGGGATACTTCCGTGATGAGAACTTGGAGATTGAGTTTTTCCCTGTCATTGAAGGTTCGGGCAGGCTTGTTAAGCTATTGAACGAGGGAGTTGTAGATGTTGCGGTTGGTTTGACCGAAGCGTTCGTGGCCGATATCTCTAAGGGTAATAAGCTGTATAGTGTAGTCGGCACGTACGTGGAAAGTCCACTTTGCTGGGCAATTTCCACAGGAAAAAACCGTGATGAGATCACCCAAGCCAGTGATTTGGCCGGCAAACGTATCGGAGTGTCAAGAATCGGATCTGGCTCTTACGTCATGTCGTTTGTCTTGGGCTTACAGAACAAGTTCGCGTCACCTTACTTTGGCGACTTCAAGGTGGTACACAACTTCCAAAACTTACGGGACTCAGTTAACTTGAAGTATAAAAACGAGGATGGAGACCAAATTGACTCGGAGGCATTCATGTGGGAACACTTTACCTCGAAAAAATACTATGACTCTGGCGAAATCAAGAGAATCGGTGAGATATATACCCCCTGGCCCTCGTGGGTAGTCACGGCCAACCAGGAGGTGTTTGATTCAAGAAAAGAACAACTTTCGGGATTCTTGAGAGCTGTTAGAAGAGGTATTGCATACTTTTTGTTGAACACTGAGGAGGCCATTGAACATATTTCGACCCATTTGAACTATTCGTCTGAAGATGCTCGCGAGTGGCTCAAGACGGTCAAGTTCAACGAGCAAATCGGTGTCAAGCCAATTGACTGGCAGACTGTGGTGGAAAATACTGCAGAAGTTTTGAAAACAGCTGGTGTCATCCCAAAAGAAGATATCGTTGCGGAAAGATTGAAGCAGCAGGTTGTCTCTTTAATCGATTAATTAGTATGAAAAAATGAATGGGATATATAGTAACACTTGCTATTGTTCAATAACAATACCCTAAGACTGGTCGCTTGAACTCACTGCTCTTTTTTCTATTTCGACCTATTTCTTATGTTTTTGTGTAGTTTTACCAGAGAGTAAAAATTATGGAGATTTTCCATCGATTTGGTGCAACCCACTCTTCCAGACTTCCAGTCACATGAGTCCTGTTGGTAATCAGTGAGATATGAGAAACATAAATATAAATAAAAGAGAACAAAATTTTCGGATCTCTAGATTCAAAACAAAAGAAAAGGGGTTATAAGCTTGTTTCATCAAATTAACTCTATTGTATGTGAAACTTGACACCTTCCGGTTTTCCTTGTTTCAGCTGCCAGGTCGTCTCGGCTGTGCTCATAACCACCGCTTTCTGCCTGTGCATAAATCTGAGTGTTAGCAATCTGGCCTTCTGAAACCTCACCAAGTAAATTTCAAGATCCGCTTAACACTTTCCAAAGTTAGGTTTCTTCCAGGGTCATGACAGTTCAACCGAGGTTCTTGAGTGTTTCTGGGCTCGAACAACAAGCTGGATTCCGAAAAATCTCAGCTTATTGTGAAGAGCACTTATCGGCAGCCCTAGTGCCAGGTGCCAGTGAATCAGCATGGAGCGTGGAGGCCGCCCTCGACCCAAGAAATCGGGCCAGAAATCGGTACTCGAATGTACTTCCCTGGGATAAGACCAGGGTTCGTTTGCCTTGTGTCAAGGGGAACTCGGACTATATAAATGCGTCGTTCGTGCAACTACTGAGAAACAAATATATCGCTGCACAGGGACCATTAAGAAACACAGTCCATCATTACTGGGCAATGTGTTTTGCGCATGCTGAAGATTCCGGGTCCCTGTCGGTATTTATCGCTATGGTTACCCCGTTGGTTGAGCAGAACAGAGAAAAATGCTTCCAGTATTGGCCTTCACAGCAAGAAGGTTATTGGGATATGGGCGACGCATTGCGTGCGGATCGTCTAGGACCAACCGACTTGAAGATAACATGGCTTAGCGAGGAAGCCACCGATGGGTTTGTTCTAACAAAGTTTCGCTTGGAGTCTAATGGAGTTGCCAAAACAGTCTATCACTACTATTACCTGGATTGGAAAGACACTCAGACTCCCAGCTCCGTGCTTCCACTATTACTGCTATCCAAAAAAATATCTGTGGCAAAACAGACTGATCCTGGGCTTGTTCCAGTGGTGCATTGTTCTGCTGGTGTTGGAAGAACAGGCACATTCATAGCCATAGACCATTTTCTCAACACGGACCTCGGGGCATATCCACAAAGCGATGTCGTTTTTGAAACGGTTAAGACTCTTCGCGACCACCGAATGATGATGGTACAAACCAGCATCAGTTTTGCTTCCTATCAAGTGGCAAAAAGACATTTATAATGCCAGAAAGAACCAGTGACAAATAAAACAATCATTCTAAATATTGGTAATATATTTTGGGTACGGTGCATACATCGTTAGTATATCTCAGGTACCATTGAACTAGAATCTTAAGAAGAAAGCTGAAATCTTAAGAAGACAGATGACTCTGCTAAATAAACAGTTAAACCTGAAATTAAAAAAAAAAAAAAAAAAAAAAAAAAAGGAATATATGAATCAGTAAAAAACACAAACAATATTCCATTGAGAAATTTACCTCTAATAACGTTTTTTTTTTGTATCAATGCTATTTCAGATCGAAATTCGACTACAAATGCTATTCTGATGATTTCGTGTCCCACTACGCACATAGGTGGCTGCGCAATAATTTTTTTTGGACCTTCGCCTAGCTTTTTGCCCCCAGCTTTGTAACCTCTCAAAATTAACTGTTGTTTCAAAAGGAGTCAATTTCAAATCACTTGAATTTTTCAAAAATAAAATAAAAGAACCTATTGCCGCTTCTTTATGAACTTTTTGTAAAGTATGTCTTCTCCAGAAAATCTACACAACATTGAGGTGCTTGTGTTTTCCAACTATGCTTTCTCTATGGAAGTTCTAATGAATGAACATCAATTACCTAGTCATTTCGTGTGGATCTCATTAACTACTCATGAAGTTATTTTGGCCATATCAATATGGGAAAAGTGTTTCGGTTTTATGATACGGCCACAAAGGCCAGAAACCCATGTCTCGTTCAAGAAATTGGGTCTGGGTTTGTGGATGGTGGCTTTACAAGGTAGTAGACAAAACATTTTGAAGCTTTTACATGCCACTGGTTTTGAAGTCATCAGGTTTCTGGTGGATTACAATACACACATTCATCACCTGGAAGAATCAGTTTTCGGATATTCCATTCGCGTGCCGTTGACCAGAGTCGCGTGTAAAGTGGATATATTCATGAAGGAATTAAACAATTTCCCAACGCAATTACTCACCGCACACGCTAATGCTGGTCCAAACCAAGAAAACACTTATTTTCATGAGAGTCAACTGGGCTTCAGTTCAAGACATCCCGACCTGTTCGATGTGATGGAAGATACAAATGAAGTAGCTACCTTCCAAAACAATGAGAGTGGAACCTCCGTCACATTATCACCACCAAGAGATATGCCTCTTCAGAGTGTACAAACTCCTAGAAATAAAGTTTTTACTTATACAAGTGAAATGCCGAATAATTCTTTGACCTGGAATCGAGTACCCCTAAGGGCTATGGATGGGTTATTCAATATAAATGAAAACTTTACCGCATATTCCACCGACAATTCCACTCAAGTAACAGAGACTGTCCGATTATCCAAAGAAGAGGTTAGTGCCATCATTGGTCCTCAAGGAAAGAGAATTACCATGATTGGAAATGCCACCCATTGTCGCATATCAGTATTGCCCGTAACTCTTGAAACAATGAATAGCAGGTTTCGTAAAAGTGACTTTCCACAAACAATCTCACTTACAGGGAAACCTCAACAGATAGCCCAAGCGAAAGTCATGATTCGGAGAGCATTATTAGAGTTTCGCAGTAAACAAAACTGAAACTTTCTTTAAGTTGTGATGAAGACCCGGTATGATTGTCAAATTGGAATTTTGAACTCGACTCATACCTCCTGACGTCTGCTCATTGCAGTGCTGCAAAACAGGAATGCGGCTGCGAAAAAGAAAGGAAAGGAAAAAAAAAACAAGGAAAAAAATCCACAGTGTGCAGAAAAGCTGTGCTTAATTAACTTCATTAGTCAAACATGAATCGCTTTTGGTTATTCAGACCAAATCTTTCAATCTTTCGGTTTTTAAAAATTCTTTTCGTTTTCTCCCATTCTTCTTTTAACCAATATTTGAGAATAATCTATGGCTGGTATATGAGTCCACATATTCCCCGCTGGCTGACTACTAGGGTGTATCAAAAAATCCATTCTGGTAATTTCTCCATATACCGTACATGAGTAATTCTGATCATGATCGATGAGTTGGGGTTCGGGTTTCCCATTTTTTTTCTCCAAGCAGGTCCGAAGCTCTGCTTGAAAAAAAAAATTTGCGCGAAAATTTTTTCATTTAAATCTCGCTGTTTCCCTCTTCTACACACTTCATACTCCTTTTCTCAGAAAAGTTAAAACTATAAA